>JAMKCH010085752.1:0-40557 GCA_023653785.1 Ophioderma brevispina | reverse complement strand
CATAAAAACAATGACATTCAAACAAGGTAATGCCCAAGTTCTTGCGAACATGCAAACGCCAGACATCCTGGACGTTGGCATCAACGATGCTAAATCCTTGCAAGTATGCGATGCGAAGCTGACATCGCAGATTTGCAACACTCAAGCATCAACACGTGAGTTGTGCCAAATTCCAAGGAAACGTCTCTTTCCTACAGTATTAATAAACATTCTTAATGATATCATTTCAATCGAGAGCAGGTAGGGATTACATTGGTTCCTCAATATAATCTGAGCACAATATTTGTTTTTTGGCCTAACAATTTAAGAGCCATGGGCCTATCACACGATATATGTATATTCACTGAGCTAAAGTAAGGACCCTCCATGTCAGCAAAAATTGGCCTAAATATCATATAAATAATAACCTATATTACAATTTATATAGGCCCCTTAACATCGGTTCCAAGAAAGATTAAAACATGCACAATTTTTGTAAATTTGTTGCCAAAATGTTTACATTTTCCGCCACTACTACTCTGCACGAAAATCGTGGGGAAAATGGGTCAAAAATAGAAATCATGATAAAGCATATTGAACCTCAAAACGTGGTATGTATGCATAATTATAATGCTATAGATGTCAAATGTCAAAGGTCATCACCAAAGGTTAAATCTTTAATATTGCACCGATTTCTTTACAAAGAGTCTCAAATTGTTAACCTTTCCACAGGGATTGCAACAAAAGTAGTTGACACTCTCATTTGTATTTGTTTATCGAGATAAAGGACAAACAAGGTCAACCCCGTTGACCTCTATTGATCTCCAAATTTTAAAAAATATGTTAGACGGTGCAAAATGTTTTTGTTGCAGTCTCTGAGGAAAGATGAACAATTGAGCCCATTTTTAAAGAAATCGGAGCATTATTTAAAATTTTAACCTTTCGTGATGACCTTCACATTTGACTTTATGATTTTTTTCATATCTCTATAACCATGAATTGTAAGTAGTACAAATTAATACCTTTTTTAATCCTTGTAACCAGAAGAACAATTTGGTTACCTTCTTACAGCAATCCAAGCATTTTGAATTTTTTTTACCCCTGTATTATGAATTTTTCCTGCTCCTGGATGTATGCATTTAGTGTATGTAATGAAATGGGGGCTCGTCCGGGAGAAGTCTTTCCGACAATGTCACGGTCGTAAATATACATAGGAAACGCATAGCTATCTTTGTGAGAGAACATACAGAAATTGTATTTGTGAATTTTGCTTATCAGTTTTAATTTGTATCCTCAGATGAGTTCCACATCGTATTCAGCTTACCTTTGAAGTAGTGGCTCTGTGCTTCCATCCTAAGAACTTACAAAGATTTCAGATGTTCAGATGTAGGCACTACTCTAACGTAGTGGTGTCTGGTAAGTCCAGATAATTAAATCTTTTGTCACACAGGTTTTTTGGCTAGATATCGTGTTCGTATCTTCAAATGTAATTTGTTGAAATGTAGTTTGAACATTATGTATTTTGAGGTGCATAATCATGTTTTTGGAAGGGGCAGAACTCGGAAATTTTGTTAACTAAGAAAGGGCTAAATTAAAACAGGCAGGAAGGAGACGAGGAAAGGGACCACAGAATTATGGCAAAGGGAAAAACAAAGGGTACCAGAAATGGAATTGCAATTAAAGAATTATTATAGAAGTTCAGGAAAAAAATGAACATGAAAGGCTAGATATTTGGAAATTCAACTTAAAATAGAAGAAAGAAAACCAATTTAGGCACAGGCACATGCTCAAGCAAGTTATGGTGGAAATGTTCATATACTTAAGGGTAAAGGTCCCAAACACTCTCCCTTTAACCAAGATAAAGACGACATAGACGCATTCGTGGACAGGTTTAAATGCTTTGTTACCAAAGAGGGTTGGGATATAAATGATGAATGGGTCACCAATCTTGCAGCCTTATTACAGAGTAGTGCACTGCTTGAATACTTGATACTTCAGCTGAATTAGCTGCAAATTATGATCTAGTAAAGCTTGCAATATTACATGCATATCATCTTACAGCTGAAGGGTTTAGAGATTTCGTAATGCTAGGCTTATCCAAGATGGTACTGGTTCGAAGTTTGTTTCTAAGCTTACTAATTATTTGCAAAGATGAATGGAATTAGAAAAGATAGGTACCTTCGAAGAACCGACTGCAAGACTTGATTTTTCGTGAACAGTTCTTGAATTCTTGTACAAATGAACATACTACATTTCTGAGAGAAAGAGAACCTAAAAAAAATCCAAGAAGCTCAAAGCAATGGCCAAGTGTGCACACCAGTTGTCGAGGCTCACAAAGGTTGGCACCCTGGTCATTTATAAGGCAGATATGGAAACGGCAAATTTCATAGAATTTCTCAGAATATCCTGAAATTCTGAAAGCCAAGGTCGTTTTGACAAGTCATCACAACAAAACAGCAAAGAACAAAACACCTACAAGTCAGGGTAATGAAAGTAGAATTGTTTGTAATAAACCAGACCATCTCGCAAGAGATCGTAGGCAAAGACAAACCATGCCGTTCTAAACAGAATTTGTTTTAAATTTTCAAAATGTAAATTTGTTTAAAGGTTCCACATCCGCTAAAATTTTATTTAAAACAATTTTTATGTTGTTTTTTGGTGGGACTTAAAACGTCCATATCTCAAAATGACCAAAATCTCAGAGAGAACCTTATAATTCTCAGCTTACATGAACATAAACAACAGAGCAAACAGATACTGAACCAGTACAAAGCAAATGGAGTTAGTCTTCCGTATACGAGTTCAGAGCCTCATACTGGTGGCAGTACAAAAAGTCAAAGCAAAGCAAATGAGAAACCGTTCATCGTACTCAGCTCGCCTTTGAAGTTGTGGCTGTGCTTCCATCCTAAGAACTTACGAAGATTTCAGATGTTCCGATGTAGGCACTACTCTAACGTAGTGGTGTCTGGTAAGTCCAGATAATTAAAGCTTTTGTCACACTGTTTTTTTACCAGATATCGGGTTCGTATCTTCAATTGTCTCGTTGGAACGTAGTTTGAAAATGATGTATTTTGATAGTGCATATTCATGCTTTCATAGGGTCCATTTATTGGTGTGAACACAAATTATGAGGTGTGATATTTAAATCTTGCTGGTGCGTACTTATCAAATCTGCAGCATTGCTACTCAGATTCGTTTATACTTTGTCGTTGTTTTAAATTTTCAAAATGTAAATTTGTTTAAAGGTCGAACATCCGCTAAAATTTCTTTTGTTTATATTGTTCTTTTGAGGAACTTCCATATCTCAAAATGACCACAATTTCAGCCAGAACCTTGTAATTCTCAGCACACATATGTTTTGGGAAGACTACAAACAACAAAGCAAACAGATATTGAACCAGTACAAAGCAACAACCTAAATGGCGTACACGAGTTCGGAGTAGTACAAACAAGAAGTTAAAGCAAAGCAAAGAGAAACCGTTAATCGTATTCATCGTAAACGAAATTTAAAGTAACTTCTCCAGTAGGAGAAGAGTTCACCCCAGAAATGCGTATTCAGAAGCAATAAGAAGATCCCTCCCTTGGAAAGATTAGACAATTTACCTGAAACAGATGAACTCAAAATTAAGATTGGTAGCTCCCATAAGTATGTGAAATCCAATGATGGTATCTACAGATAATTTCTCTACAAATTGAGTATGGGACTACTTAAGTAGTGGTTCCAGTTGACTGCAGAAAACATGCGTTAATTAAAGCTAGCTCATCAATCCATTCTAGGAAGCCATTAGAGGTCTACGAAAACATGTCATGAGCAATTTCACATGCCCAGGTATACATGTACAAGCTGCCGGAACAAGGTACTGCAAATCTTGCAACGTATGTCAAAGGCCCATCCCTAAAGGTAGATTAACTAAGAGTAACTAAAGTGCCCTTTGGCAGTTTTCCACTAATTGAGGAACCATTCCAATAGTTGCAGTAGAAATAGTAGGACCAATTAAACCTACTACTGAAAGAGGACATCGATATATTTTGGTATTAGTTTATTATGTGACAAGGTATCCAGAAGCGGTACCAATGAAGACAATAGATGCCGAGGCAGTAGCTGAAGAACTCCTAGGTGTCTATTCAAGATTAGGTTACTCAAAAAGACGGTATAACTGATCAAGGTTCACAATTTGTCTCCGATGTGATTAAGAAGTAAGTAGACTACTTTCTATTCGCCGTCTAACCACAACTCCATGCCGTACAATGGACTTCGTTGTGAGAAATGCAATTACAGTCTATAGGATATGCTGAAAAGGATGTGCGAAGAAGGCCTACAGATTGGAAAAGGGCCTCTTCTATTACAGAGAAGCGTCTCAGAATAGTACAGGCTTTTCACTTTTCTGAAAGGCGAATCAGAAGCAAATGAAGCCAAACCGTCATGTAAGTTCAGTAAAGTCGTAACTGACATTTAATTATGTATTATGATAAAGTTAAATACGCATAATTCGATATATTTCAAATGACAGTCTCAATTTATTGTAAAATTATTAGGCTAAATAGGCCTAATTTGGGGTAGATTCGACTTTGTTACATTTAAAATGGAATTTGTTGAGTGCAATAAAGCCTTATCTGGTAGATACGACTTTGTTGCACTTACCAGGGAAACTAGTTATGTAGATACGCCGTTTTATTTTTGTAAGGTATTGGTTTGAAGGAGTGAAAATTAAAAAAAATCTCCCAAATTTGGTGAAAAGTCCATTTTCATTTTTTAAAAAAAATTTATACCAAATGTAAATTAATAGTCCCGCACAATTTAACATTATATTGCAAGTAAAAGGCTTAATTTGTTACGGAGTTATTAGGCTAATTAGGCAGAATTAGTTGTAGATACGACTTTGTTACACTCAGAATTTAGTACAACAAAGTCGTAACTAGTAGATGCGACTATATTGCACTCATGAACAGCCCTTATGCGAGTTTTTTGTTGTTGCCAAGAAACCTGATGATGGATCACTAAGGGCCTGTTGTGACACAAGGAAGACAAACAAAATCAAGGTATTTGATGCTGACCTTATACTAACAGTTTAATGGGAAAAGGCATTAAGCATCTGCCTTTAATAACCTCATATCTTTCCAATGCCTTTCGAGCTCTGATTTCAAGGAGTCCACATTTCTTGCACTCGTTACATATGTAGAAAGGTTGTTCCAGTCGTGATCACTCGCTGAGAATAGAAATCCTCTCCAGATCTTAGTCCTTTGCATAATCTGAGTTTTAAAAAAAATCATATTGTTGTCTCTTGTGTTGGTTGTTGCGAGCTGGAAGAATTTCCCCATGTCAGTTTTCTCAATGCCATTTAGAATTTTGAAGGTCTAGATAAGGTCTCCTCTTAGACTTCTCTGCTCTAGACTATACAAATCCAGCTTCTGTAGTCGTTCTGGGTATGTGAGGTGTCTGACCTCTGGGACTAACTTTGTGGCTCTAATTTGTACTTTTTCCAAAGTTATTATATTTTTCTTGAGCCTCGGATTCCAGATTTGTCAGATATGATTTGCTCATAAAGCCATGCTGCATTTGTGACAAGGCACTGTTATCCTCCACATACTCTAGCAATCTCTTCTTCACGAGTGTTTCCATAATTTTGCAGGGGATACATGTCAGACTAACTGACCTGTGATTGCCAGTGTTGGATTTGGAACCCTTTTTGAAAATTGGGGTCACACGTGCAGTCTTCCATTCTTTAGGTAACGTTCCTGCGTCCATCGACTTCCTGAAAATAAGGTACAAAGGAAGTGAAACCTCCTTGTACCAGACCAGGAAGAGATTTTCACCATGTTAGATGGTAGAGCGCTACTTCAGCAAAGTTGATCTCAGCGAGGGATACCGCCAAATCCCTACCTATGGCAGAAGACCTATGGCAGCCTTTGGCACTCACGATGGGTTTATGCGAGTTCATGCGTGACACCATTTGGTTTGATTGATTCAGATGCCACTTCCAGCAGGGTGATGAGGAAACTCTTTGAAGGTATTGACAATGTTCACTGTGGGAAGACCGTCTGCAAAGATTGAAAGAAGTCTTCACAAGATGGAAGAAAGCTAACCTAGCAGCCGATCCTACTAAATGCTTAATCGGGTGTGATGAAGTACAGTTTTTGGAACACGTAGTAGGCGAAGGTATAGTAAAGCCCAAACCAGAAGAAATGGGACCAAGTTTGCCAATGGGGCAGACGCACTTGAGTATACTTGGTGCTATCTTTAGATTTATTAACTTTATATGGCTCGTACTCTTTTTAAAACTTGGTGTTTTTTTACGTTGCCAACGTTTTTTGGGTAGATTTCCTTTGTTTTTGTGAACATTAAATCAAGTAGAAGGTGGTTAATTTGCAAGAAAATTCTGTTTCTGCGAACAGTTAAATACACTTTATTTGAGTGTGTGTGATTATTACATACGTTGTATGTTGTATCGCTGTCGACCTGGAACGTGATGTGTTATTTAACTATTAAGTAAAGCAAAGTGTTTAGGAAGTATTGAACATTAGTGAATATATTTACTAATCACACTGGTGAATATATTTATTTATCTATAAGTAGTTAAAATTTCAGTATTGAACACTGTTTATAATTAAAGTATTCGAAGTCGATTGTTTTTTTTTCTCGGTATATTCAGGTAATTGGTTGGTTGTCTATGTTGCTTTTAACATTGATAATAAAATATGAAGAGCTTGAAGTCCATTGGCTATCAAAATTGATATTTTATATATACTTATCATACTTAAAACGTTCAGTGCTTTTTCGACATTTTTATCTCCGTCAGTTAGTGAGATATTCAGATTGTAAGGTTCTGCAATTTTAGGCCTTTTTCACAAAGAATAGAATTAAAAAGGGCATAGAATTGTGGAAATGTAATATTAGTTCCTTTTGTTGATAATATACACTGTTATTTAAAAGAAAAGAATGAGTTACTGCTTTGAATTCAGTAAGACGTATTTTACCAAGAGACCGCGTATCAATTCTATTGCCATTACAATTAAGGAAACCACCTGTTAATTTCTAAGCTTATAATTTTATAAAGATACCATTCAACATCACTCACAAACCTTTAAACTGGTTAAAAACTCCTGGAAAACCGCGTAAAAGAACCCAGAGAAGCATCCTTGTACAGCCTACATAACCAAAATTAAAGAGAATGACCACCAGAATTGAATACTAGCATAATGCCGAAAGTGGTGGGCCACCACCGGACTCGAACTGACAACAACAGACTATCCAAAAAATAAAATCAATAATGTCTATTGCTTACACCGCTGCGCCACGGAGGAAGCTTACAGAACAAGACTTAATTTGTTGTATATGCTAGTACGTGTTGGATCATTAATGTTGAACAAGCATAATTTTCTTTGCATGAAGTCAACTATTTTCAATGTTAGCAGTAAAAGGCACATCATGATGATAAATATAAACAATGTACTAAATTTCGCCAATATTCATTTCGTAATAAAGGCTGTAGGTCTGTGAGACCGTTTTTTTAAGTTTCCTATTTGCCACTAATTATCGTTTCAAGTAACCGTTTGAAAACCTTTCTAACTCGCCGTTTCCGTTTTCTTAATTCATATCTTGCTCATGAAATGTGTCACATAATCACATGTAGATTTGTTTGCTTGAACAACTGCTCGCATACTTTTTCTCGAATTATTTGTAATGCTCGTTTTCTTGATAACGTTTCACTGGTTTGTCTTATGATTTTCGATTCTAAATATTTTAAAATCAACTTGATTATTTTATAAATTGTGGTCTCATTTCCGTCCTAAATAACAGGTTTTGATATATATTTTTTAAAAATCCCATTTGTTATTTTTATGAAGATGCATTTAATGTAAAATCAAACTGCCCAAAAACTCTTGATGTTGCCTGATCTTGACAATAACTGAATACTGCGAAATACACATATAAGAAAGATTTGGAAATGTTTGAACTATAGATGAATTATACTTCCATTCCATAAACTTCAATGGCCAAGGTGACCGTAAGTAAAGAAAAATGATCTTACTCTCGTGTAATTTTAATGTGCTGAAAGTCGTGGGCTACCGCTGGACTCGAACCGACAACAAGAGACTATCCAAGAGTAAAATCAATAACGTCCAACGCTTAGACCGCTCGGCCACGAAGGAAGCTTATAGCGTGCAACGCAAATTGTTGGATATGATGGTGATGGTTCAGTAGTGATGTTGAACAAAAGAATCCCGTTTAACGTCATTTTCTTTGCATAGAGTGAATTATCTTCAATATTATCACTAAAAGGCACATCATAAGGATAACTAGAAATTATGTATTAAGTTTGGCTACTATCCATTTCGTAATAAAGGCTGTAGGTCTGTGAGACCACTTGTAAGAGTTTCGCACTTTCCACTAATAATCATTATAAGTGACCGCTTGAAAGTAGTTCTAATTCATCGTTTCCGTTTTCTTATTTCATATGTTGCACATGAAATGTGTCAAATAGACTTTTATGGGTTGAAGTACATGCTCTGGTTGTGTATTGCGAGCGGTTAAGTGATTATTGATGATATTGCCACCTGGTGCTATTTCTCGTCAAAAGCGTGTCAAACACAGTTTGTTTCTGTTAATATACTCACGGTGTGTGTCGTTTGTATCATGGCTGTTTTAATGTTTTTTTTGCTGTTTTTTGGTGTTTTTTGTTGTTATTTTTAAAACTTGGTGGACACGCTACCGTGTGTCTTAATACATACCAGACCAAATTGTCCGTTTATAATATACATTAATATGTGACAGGGCTTTGCGATAAAAGAAAGAAGTTACAATCCGCCATCTTACGAGATTTGAATGTTTCGTGTTGATAGAATGCATCATTGCCATATTAGCTAAGTAGAAGGAAATTGACGATTTACGTCTTTTGATTAACCTATAAGGGTTTTACCCTAAATTTATGCGAATGTAAAAACAAGTTTCTGTCTATATTACCACTGTCTTTGTTTGAAACGTCTTATATACTTCGTCATGTAGTATTAATTGGCATCTCTTTCTGGCAGGTCGATATGACTTACTATGATATAACGTTTATATTTTTGATATTTTGCTGAGGTGGTTCATTATGATATAGACTTGAGTCAATTTTTGTATTCTGGAGGATAACCCGATTCGGAAAGATTCTAGGATATAGTTTACATCATAGGCCTACATTAGTATACTAACCCATTCATCTGTCGTGTCTACACAATCCGTTACATTATTGCACTTCCAGGAATTCGGGATGCAATAATCCAGATCACACAAGAACTCTTCTGCTAGGCACGTCTCTGTATTTGTTCAAAAAAATTCCAGAAAAGTTGATAGCATTACTTAAAATAGTTATAATACATTATAATGGTAACAAGGCATATTTACCTAAACTTCGACATTTGGGAAATTAATCCGCTATTCACAGGGTGAGTCAAATAAAACTGAACCCTAATTGCGCCAATCAGTTTGCATCTTTAAGCAAAACATGTCTCAACCTATGTGGTATCAGCGGAAAGTTCAGTTTATTAGCTTTAATATACCGCAAAGATCATTCCCACCGGTTAGGTATGGGCCGAGGTATAGTCTTTTGAATCAAGTAGTGCTGATCGCAGAGTATTTTAATGCTTGGCTATAACCTAACATTTGCAGTATATTAAAAACCAATAAACGGAGCTTTCTACTGATCCCACATATTTGGATGATGGCTTAAAGATGCCAAAATGGCGGGCGCAACCAGGGTCCATTTGTCTCGCCCTGTATCATTCAAAAACATGTTAATATCTTCCTTGTCTTCGATTAGTTCCCCTTTTCTGAAGAAGTGATTGAGCGGCCGGTGTTCTGACCAAAAATGACGCACGACGTAAGTGAAAGCACTTCACATGTGTAACGGATACTGCTTATGGTATTTGTGTATATCCACAATACACGTGCTCGGGGTAGAAGGATCCATTTTACGCCGCACTGAGGCAACCATCAAGAGGGCGCTGTGAAGTTGAAATGTAATACGGCAGCACATTATTTCCCATGTGATTAGATCCGATCCAAAGATAGGGACCGTCTCAAACTTTCAACTTCAGAAAAAATCAAGAAGCGTGATATATATTTTAATTTTTATCAGTGTCTCACAAAATAACTTCACCTCAACTGGTCCAGTATAGTTTGAGCTATATTCAGGCCACATACTTGTATTACTTTAAGATAAATTGCACTCTTGACGGAAAAAGGATGCACTCCTGTACTAACTCTATGCATGTTTCCATTTTTGTCAGGTTGTCTGACCAAAAATCGACGTTTGACAAAAAATGGACGCACTCCTGTACAAACTCTATGGATGCTTCCATTTTTGGTCAGGGTGTCTGTACAAACTATGGATGATTCCATTTTTGTCAGGTTGTCTGGCATAAAATGGACGCTTGACCAAAAATGGACGCACCCCTGTACACACTCTATGGATGCTTCCATTTTTGTCAGGTTGTCTGACATAAAATGGACGCTTGACCAAAAATGGACGCACTCGTGTGATATATATTTTAATTTTTATCAGTGTCTCACAAAATAACTTCACCTCAACTGGTCCAGTATAGTTTGAGCTATATTCAGGCCACATAAAAAAAAAAAAAAAAAAAAGGAAAAAGGATGCACTCCTGTACTAACTCTATGCATGTTTCCATTTTTGTCAGGTTGTCTGACCAAAAATCGACGCTTGACAAAAATGGACGCACTCCTGTACAAACTCTATGGATGATTCCATTTTTGGTCAGGGTGTCTGTACAAACTATGGATGATTCCATTTTTGACAGGGTGTCTGACAAAAAATGGACGCTTGCCCAAAAATGGACGCACTCCTGTACAAACTCTATGGATGCTTCCATTTTTAACAGGGTGTGTGACATAAAATGGACGCTTGAGCAAAAATGGACGCACTCCTGTACAAACTCTATGGATGCTTCCATTATTGTCAGGCTGTCTGACCAAAAATGGATGCTTGACCAAAAATGGGCGCACTGCTGTACAAACTCTTTGGATGCTTCCATTTGGGTCCGTTGTCTGACATAAAATGGACGCTTGACCAAAAAATGGCGCACTCCTGCACCAACTCTATGATGCTGCCATTTTGTCAGAGGGTCGACCAAAAATGAACGCTTGCCCAAAAGGGAGCAATCTGTACAAAACTCTATGGATTGCTTCCATTTTGACAGGGTGTCTGACCAAAAATGGACGCTTGACCAAATGGACGCACTCCTGTACAAACTCTAGGGATGCTCCATTTGTGGTCAAGGTGTCTGACATAAAATGGACAGCTTGACCAAAAATGGAGCCACTCCGCACAAAACTTATGGATGCTTCCATTTTTGTCAGATGTCTGACCAAAAATGAACGCGTGCCAAAAATTGGACGCACTTCCTGATACAAACTTATGGAGCTTCCATTTGAAACAGGGTGTAGACAAAAAATGGAAGTGACCAAAGGACGCACTCCTGTAATAACTCTATGGATGCTTCCATTTTGAGTCAGGGTGTATGCAAAAATTGGACGCTTGACCAAAAATGGACGCACTCCTGTACAAACTCTATTGATGCTTCCATTTGTAAGGTTGTCTGACCAAAAATGTAGCGCTTGACCAAATCTGACGCATCCTGTAAACACTCAAATGGATGCTTCCATTTTTGTCAGGGTGTTGACAAAAAAATGGACACTTGACCAAAAATGGACGCAATCCTGTACAAACTCTATGGATGCTCCATTTTGTGTCAGGTTGTCTGACAAAAAAATGGACGCTGACCAAAAATGGACGCACTCCTGTACAAACAAGTCAACACACTTCACGAGGCCCAGGATTTTGGAAATTAAAACAAGGATAGTAAATTATTAGCTAATCAGATCAGAAATTAGAAATGATTAAATAGATGGAAGAAACGATTACTGAAAAACAGGATTAAGGAAAAACTGGTAAAGGGAAAAAAATCCCTTGATATTGCAGTTCAAAATTATGATAGGTTAAACTCATATCGGCTGAATAGAAAAGAAGCAAGTTCTTGAAGTATTATGATAAAAAGCCACATGCTTTTTTATTACGTACCAAAGCTCAGTGGGTTGGAGACGGGAAAAGGTAGTAGGTATTTTCTTAATTTTGAGGAAAAAAAAATCACTGAGCAAAACAAATTTTTGATGTGAAGAAATTTCAGAACCTAAGGATATTCTTAATGCTGAAGTGTTTTAATCAAAAATTTGTATACATTGAACAATATTAATGATAATAGTGACATTGACTGGAGACCTGGCGAATCCAGCAATATTTAGCAAATTGATAAGCTGAAAGTGTTTTCAAACGCAGCTACAGGGGTTAAAGCCCGGATTTGAAGTATGAGCTTCTGAGTCAACATTGGTCTCGACAATTCGGATGATGGGTTGATCCCAAAGCCTTACGGCAAGGACACACACCCTGTGATTGACAAAAGATGCATGGAAACTTTGTTTAAACAAATGCTGCTTTCCCATCAGCACATTACAGCGTCCGACATGATCAACAAAGCAAAGAATAGAAGAACTTACATGAAGCACAACTGTATAATATCGATGTCATCTGCACACCGCATTGTGCCACAGCAACATCACCTTACATGGGAATATCCATGGCTATGCATATATTACAGCCTCCACCTGAGAAGAAGAAGAAAAATGCTGATACAGGGGGTGTGGGGTTTCTTTTATAAAGGCTCTCAAGTCACGTGTCAGCCTTGTCAACTGTAATGAGAAATCCTGAAGCCTACACTGATGGGTTAATCCTGAAGCAACAGTCATTTGCTGCTACCATCCAGATAAACCCGTCTCTCGCTCTTACCATGGACTGTCCACCGCCACCGGTGCAGTTCCAGCCCATAATCTTCTGTGTATCCCTGGAGATTGCGTGCTAAACTTGGGCTCCCCCCCGCCCCCCATGGGGACCGCACTGTTCGGTGCAGAGGCGGGGGCCAGCGGAGATGAGGTGGCGGAAGGGAATTTGTAAAACGGTTTAGCCTGTGCCACTGGGGGGGGGGGGGGACAAACAAAATCCAAAATCAAGCAAGTAGACTGAGGACATGCCGTCGCCAAATGGAGAACTTGTCCAGCTGGACACATTATGGTAGAGAGGGGTGGATTAAAAGCATTAAGAACTCAAGACCCTACAACACTTTTGAAGATGTTAAGTCTGATTCATAGATATTGTCTCTTGCGGGAGCAGAATAAGCTATCATCATAGTAAACCCCCTCCTAGCGATCCCATGAAAACAATTGACTGGGAAAAGGTAGTGGGAGATACAAAGAGCAGTAGACTCTAGCAGTACATAAAAGGTTAAAACTCTTTTGATGAGCTTGAAGATAGAACCCCAGCACAGCATTCAGCCCAACAAAGAAATGCCACTGGAGATGCTACTAGAAGAAATAAGAAAATACTCTCTTGCTCAAATGGCAAGTCATCAAAGCCACGCCCGCCATTCTTTCTGCGTCCTCTTCAGTTTTTCGTCCTTTTTCTATTTACCCTCAGCTTTGCTTCTCTTGTTTTTTTCTCCCTCACGTATCTACTGCCATAACGACCCTTTTCTTCTCCCGCGAAAAAAAACTGAAGTCTGACAGACAAGAAAGCACGTAAAACATCCACCAGAGCTCCAAGCAGAACCTTAATGCCGCTAAGGTACACTTGATAATGCTTATACCGTGGTGCTTGAGGAGCATGATGAGTGCAAGGCTGAAGCACTTGACACCCTACATCTCAAATACAAGCATGCCGCTGCCTGGGAGGAACTGAGGGAGAGTTGACTGATAAGAAGCTACCCCATCTAAAGAATCACAAAAACTGTGTAATCATATTCATATAAGAAATAAGAAAACAACTGAAGAGCACTACGACACATGGTTTCAGCAATTTAGTTCTATACTTGGCAACCGTTCAAAATGACACTAACATTGATGAAACTTTTCTTCCCAATCACAAGATACAGAAGCCCTCCCTTTCAAGGCGGACATTTCCACTATAGAGAGATTCTGATCTGCCCTGAAGAAATCTGAAACAACACCAAGACGCCTGGTCCCGACAACATTCCTACAGTAATCTGGAAGAATCAACTTTGTCACGATCAACCGTTGGAATTTTGTAACGACATCTACATGAGAGACAAACCAGCTGCCTTATATATTAACATGTTCATCACTCTCTACCAAAGAAAGGCTGGCCTCCGTAACCCCCAAAAAATAAAGAGGAATTCACACGGTCACCACTGGCCTCTACAGATGTACAGCTCAACAGAATTGTTTCTCACAGAGATCCTATTCTCAGATGAAACCAGAACGGGTTTTTCATAAAGGCAGATAAACACTACCTCAGATACTTGCTCTAAGAAGGATCATAGAAGAGTTGCAGAATTTCAAGAAAAAGCTTTAAATTGTGTTTGTAGACTTTCCAAGGCTTTAGACAGTTGTTACCAGAGATGTAATGCTGCATATTCTTACAACTCTGGTGTCCCAGCCGAGACTGTCAAAGCAATTGCCATCATGTATGATAATCTTACCTTTGTGCAGCCATGGATGGGCCCACAAAGGAGTTCCTAACAATACTGAAATCCTACAAGGATATATACTCTTGCTCCCATCTATGTGGAATCGTGGTGACAAGGGACTCACCACAAAAAACCAGCGTTCTACACGTCACCAAAGGCAGTATCTCACAGACCTTGACTATGCAGATGATCTAACTTTAACAGCCGATCTTGAATTGTGGGCACAAGATCTACTAACATTACTTGAGAATGCTGAAGACAAAGTGTAAGGTTATAAATCTAATGCCAAGAAGACGAATATATGACCGTCAACAAGACAGATAATCATCAACCTATCCGCACTACAGACGGTACCCAACTCAAAGAGGTCAGCGGACTTCAAGTACTGGAGTCCTTTATTGCAGACAGCAAGAAAGACCTCCTGTCACGCAAAGGACGAAGCTTGAAATGCTTGCAATAAACTACCCCACTTATGCCAATCTGGGATCTCCAATTCAACCAAGCTGTAATTCTTTAGAGCCTGTGAAGAGAGGTTCCTGTTATATTGGATTTGAGGACATGGACATGAAGAAGAGCTACGGATTAAAACTGGGATGGAACCTACATCTTATGGTTCTTATGGGAGTACAAACCATATCCTGGCGTGTGCACATGACCAAAGCAAGATATGTTATGTGGAATATCCTCCAATCCATCTTCTGTTGCACAACGCCAAGGACGATTTGCCGGTCTCTGTTATCGTGCCTTGATCAAGTAGTCTCGGACATCACATGTTGGAGGATACCATGACCAACCCAGGGGTCGTCACCCTTAACTACATGATGTAATTGATCGAGCATGCGAGGATCCGTCTGACATCCCAAAACTAATGACAAACAGGGACATTTGGCGCTACATGGTGAATAGCATATGGCTGAGGCCGCTGATAGATAGTTGGGGGATATTGGTTCAATATTTGAAAGTGCACTGGAACTAGGGACAGCAAACAACATTGAAACCGTTATAAGACTTATTAAAATCACCCAGAGCTATTCTCCCCAGGATTCCATGATTAAGTGTTTTCTGGGCAATAGATCTATAGCTTATTAGGAAAGAGTATCTCGCCTATTTTGCTCATAAGGTCGGGCGAAGTAATGTAAAAAATAGTGGCATTTTGAAATTAATAGATGGCTGTCAGAAGGAAACACATCTGCGACACTCTCTGGATGTAATATATATTTTCCTGAACATCACAACATGTCAGCATTTGAGCTTTCCATGTGCTCAAAAGTCTAGCTATTGGGCGAAGTATATGTTAAAAATGGCGGCCATTTTGAAATTCAAGATGGTTGCCTGACAAGAAACAATCTGTGCTTTTTGGGATGTAATATTTGCTCACTGACACACAAACAGGTTTTTTGACACCAAGGCGTAAGTCTCCTATGTGGATCGGCAGTGCAGATAGAAAAGCACAATATGTTTAAAATGGCGGCCATTTGAAAATTCAAGATGTCCTCCTGAGGAAGGAAAATATCTGCAGACTTTCTGATGTGATTATTTGTGTTCTTGACATCACCAAACATTCCCGGTATTGCCACCAATAATCAGCTCTATATTGCTCAGAAGTCAAGATATATAAAAAATATTTTGAAAATGGCAGCCATTTTGAAAACCAAGATGGCGCCAAACGGAAGGGATAAAAAAATGAGTAACAATTTGATGGGATTCCTAAGGACCATTATCTACATTAACAACAAAAAATTCCAATGTAGCAAAAAAGCCAACCAATCTAAACCATCAAACCACCACCGCCTATACTATCGCTCGTGCCATCTATAACTATGTTTTTGATAAAACGTTATCCTGCAGTTCCCAAAGGAGAGGTATAATTACGCTCTTGCCTAAAAAGGATGAATCTTTGATGTAATGGAAAACTGGAGGCCTCTCAATCCTGTGAACGTAAGATTATAAGCCCTTGCAAAACCGTATGAAACTTGTCACCTTGACGAGATTCTACATCATGATCAAAACCGGAGTCTTAAAGGGTCGCTAATATTGGCGAACATGTAGATTACTTTTGGATATCATTAATTTTACAGATGTTGGCAATTTACTGGTTTTCCGATGGTTATAATTTTGAAAAAGACATTTGATAACAATAGTTGGAATTGTATAATAAATTCTCTGGTAAAATTTGGTTTTGGCCCTGATTTCCAGAGATGGATTAATATTATAAACATAAACGGAGCTGAAAGTTGCGTTATAAATCATGGGACATGCCTATCATTGCTTCAACAATTTTGAACGGTCTTGGTCAAGGTTGCGGTTTATCGCCTTACATTTTATTTTGAAGTTTAGAACTTTTAAGCAATACAATACGTGTATAGAAGAAAATAAAAGGTATAAAAGCGTCTTTTGTATAAGGTGGTGATTTAAAAGATTACTATGATATTAAAATAAGTCAGTTTGCAGATGACACCATGATATATTAGGACGGTACAAGTGACTCTTTACAGGAAAACATGGCGCGTTGCGGATAAATTTTCAGTTAGTATTTTCTGGTTGCATATGAGCTATTAATAAAAGTCTATTTATAGGCTAGGCAATTTAAGGAATTCAAATATTGTTCATTGTGAAAATAGACAGATGAATTGGTAAAACGATCCATTTTTATTTAAAAGGGGCCATTTTAAAATGTTCCAAAAAGAAAAAAATATAATAATTCATAATGTTTAAAATTCAATAAGCGAAGATTGATTGATATAAAGAAAACCCTTCAAATGTGGACGATGAAGGAAATCTTACCCTATTGGGTAAGATCACTTGATCAAAAAATTTTGTGTGTCTAAAACTTGTATATCCTTTTTCAGTAATTTCCAAACCTCAGAGAATTTAAGGAGCAGCTTGATAATACTTTTGTATAATTTTGGTTTTGGTGGAATGTGTTTCAGATAGAATGATAATGATCCAACCCTGTTCAAAGGGAGGTTTAAGTATGCCGAATTGCACCGATTATTTTGAATGTTCTTAAATTTGCCTGGATCAAACACGGTTTTATGATAAATCCAACGTTGCTAATTGGGAAATTGCTTGTTCATAAATTCAATGCAGGGCTTTTGGCGATCGTGCTATTTAAATGTAATTTTCAGAACACTGAGTTCTTTATAGAACATAATTAAGAAACCCTTTTGTAAAAGATAGTGTGAAATTGAAATGCTGGGCTACCATTCGTTTAAGAAACCGGAGGAGACCAGTATTCTCAATGAGATTTGTTTTGGTGTTAATTATTTGATTAAAATTGATAATAAGGGGCATTTCTTCTGGAAACACTGGTTTAGAGCTGGTATTGTGTAGATAAACGACATCATGTCGGATTAATTTGAATTTTTGAATGTTAAAAAGGCTGCAGAATATTCTCAGCAATATAAACTGGTGCCAGTATTACAAACTATATTGCCATTCCTAGAGAATGAAGATATAGCATTGAATGTACATGTCATGCGGACACCTTGGTTGTTCTGGTGTCGACAATTGTTTGCTATATTGGGGAGTAAGAATAAAAATGACACATTTGCTTAAAAACAAGTTTCATGATATTACCGCCACTCCTCCAAACTCCTTTCACTTACCCTGTTAGATCCGCAATAGGACTAAACAAACTACGAACTTCATTTTCACAAAATTCCCACAGAATTTATTGCTACAAATTTATTTTTGTTTAAAATTGCGCTATAGACTATAATGATTAACTTTTGTGGTTGATGAATATCGAGACTCTGAGCACTATTTTTTTCGTAGGGGTCGTCAATCCTTTTGGTACAGGTGTTGTCTGGATAAATGAGAAAAAAATGTGACATTATTACAGTATGAAAATATCTTTTGTTTTTAAAATGTAATCCTCGACTTGCAATATGTAATTATTGCTAGCACAAGCAATTCATATATAAGTGTTTAAATTGAAAAAATGCACTCCTAGGATTTAATACTGTCTCAATATATTGTATGTATATCAAACTTGAAGAAATAATTGCTTCAACAAAAATACCAGTCGATTATCATAAATGGGAGTCTTTTAAATAGGCCAGGGTTAGCTTTTTATGATTTGATGCAATAATTGTTACGAATCGGCGCAATGATCCGAGGGATGTGTACTATATGATATGGTTTAATTTTCGGCCATTCTGTGGATTTTTTTTAATTAATGGAAAAAGGTGAGCTATGCATTTTTGTATATGTACAGGAAGCATCAACGTGCGTGAAAGTTTTTATATGCAAGGTGCCCAGAACCGTGCACAAGTGGGAGATGGGGCTTTCTAGGGGGGTGTGTGCCCCCCCCAAGGCCGAGAATTGGTCTTTTTAGTGAACAATTGTACTGTACAGTTATATATTCTTAAAGACGTTTATAGGTTGCATTCATGGGGTGGACCCAATTATCCAAGCATGCAGGGAACACAATGCAACGTGTCTGGTTTGCCTGGACATTTTAAATTCATAAGGTGTTTTTAAGTGTTTTCTAGACGCTTGGGTGTTTAGGGGTATATTTTGGTCAGGTTAATCTTTAGCCCCTGTGCGGGTGCCCAGATATGTACTGTTACCTGTAGCATTTTTAATGTAGACCTAACACATCTTCACTGGGATGTAGGTTTATATGTCTGTATGTATTTTTGATGTTTGGTTTTTTATGTGTGTGTGGTATGTGAATAAAGGCAGTTAGCTAAAGAAAAAAATTATGAAAATCACAAAAAGCAATTAACATTTATTAAATTTGTATTCATTCATTCATTCACCACTGCCCAAATGTCATGAATATAATTTTCAAATCTATAGCAGCTTTGTGCATAGGAGTTACTCTGTATAGGTTTATAGAGTGCACTTAAACAGCTTTAAATTTAAATACTCTGTTTATGAACTTTGGTACGTAATAATTACTTATTGATGATATCGGAATGCTCCTGCTATTTTATGCCCATCTGCATTGATATCAGGTCCGATTGTGAAAAATATCGATGCATTGGTGTAATGGTTTTAACCATATAAAAAAATATAAAGTAAAAAAATCGTTTTCCAAAAAAATGCTAAAAAACACCTGGTCCACCTAATGTTCTACCCTTATCATCCTTAAACTATACCTAAATTGGTATCATCTGAAGGAAAATTTGATGGCTTATAAATGGACGTAAAACGGTACAATTTTTGGAGGTTGTAATCAAAAGTTCTACATAAAAAAATGCTTTTTTCAAAAAAAGCGGCCATTTGCACGCCATTCTGGATTTTTATTTTTTCGCAACAGCTTATTAATCCAACATCACTTTTCATAAATATTACCCTCTGGTTGGGGTCGCCTCACGTGCGATTGGTGTCCACTCCCTGTATATTTCTCCATGACCGGCCTCCGTCGATCGTTCCGTTGTCATCGGCTGTGCGTTGTTCGTCAACGCTGTATTTGTGACATTAAGTCTTTATATGAGAGTCCTGCCTTCCTGTCAATACCTTTTCCGCACTAGGTGTGAGGCTTTGTGACTTTTTAAGCCGTGTTCGCGTTGTATCGCATCCTCGGTCTGTTAGAGCGTTTTTTGGTTTTTGTTGGTTTTTTACCGGTTTTTTTGGTTGCATATTGTAGTTATTCCATATAGTTTTGGTATGTTTTAGGCTATAAGATTGTGACGTTTCCTACTTTATTTCGTTATTTGCTCCAACAATACATAGGCAGTATGGGCGTACAAAAAATTTTAGAGCAGAGGTGTAAGGTCAAACCCTTTTTTTCTAAGCGAGGTAGGATATGATGGCTCCTAGACTATGGTCTGTAGCAAATAACAAGGCAAATGTTTTTTGCTAGATTGGGTATAATTTCAACAACATTATTCAGAATCAACAGGTCAAAGTTTGATTTACGAATAGACATAATACTTTCTTAATTGCAATAGAAGTCCACCAACGCTGTTTTTTGTGTTGCTGATTTATATATTACGAATTAGACATGATACTCTGGATTAGAGGGTTCGGCATCCCCTATGTTTTACTGTTCAACCAGATTCTGTAACAAATATTATCATGAATTTATTTAAGTATGCACTAAGTCACAAAAACTTATGTAGACATCCTGAAAGGGAGCAGAGGGTTTAGACACAAGGAGCTTGCGACATGCATGCAAGAAGATGTATAGACTGGATGGTCAGTGCTAGATCCCGGCTGAGGCCGACTTAGTAGTAGTAGTAGTAGTAGTAGTAAAGTGGGGCAATATGGACCCCCGGGGCTTATGGAACCCACTTATATAGGAACTTGAACTAGGGGTGGTAGGAGTGGAACCTTCTATGGTATTTGAAAGAAACATATTTACTTACATGTAATTAGTTATTAAAGGAGGAGTGTCCTGAAAGTCAAAGGAAATATTTAAATTTCAAACATTTTCAACAAGTTTTCTTATTATGTCATTGACGTTTAAAAAACATCCCTATTTTCTCTTGAGCCTCGGTTCGGAGGTTGTTACTATGGCAACATGTAGTACTGACTTTACCCATGTATCAATACATGTATCAAATTCCTATCTCACATCTAATTAAAAAATGGCTGGATACATTGTGTATGTGTGATCTGGGGGTAATATGGACACCCTATATCCCCATGTAGATATGGTGCCTATTCATTATTCCGAAGGGTCGTTATTCCCAAGGGTCATTATTCCGAAAATAACACGAGTCTGATTATTCCGAAAGCTTATTTTTCCAAAGGGTCATTATTCCGAAAAAAGCATGAGGGTCATTATTTCGAAGGGTCATAGTTCCGAAAATACTATGCCGGTCATTTTTCCGAAGGGTCATTACTCCGAATATAACATAAGCGTCATTACTCCGAAAATAACATAAGGGTCATTACTCCGAAAATAACATAAGGGCCATTATTCTGAAATGATATACGGGTCGTTATTCCGAAAATGACATAAGGTTCATCACTCCGAAAATAACATGACGGTCGTTTTTCCGAAGGGTCGTTACTCCGAAAATAACATAAGGGTCATCACTCCGAAGATAGCATGACGGTCGTTTTTCCGAAGGGTCGTTACTCCGAAAATAGCATAAGGGTCATCACTCTGAAAATAACTTACTCTACTAAATCTTTACTAAAAGATGGAATGTAAGATGTAATAGTGTCGAATTATAAAAGTTATAATAGGTCAAAATAGCAATCGAAGGGTTTGAAAAATAATTTTGAGCCAAGGTTAGAGGAACGGCGTTGTCGTTAGATTGAGGTAAGTTGCAGAGATGCCAATAGAAATTAACCTGTAAATTTTTTCCATAATTCATCATTTTTTTCTGTCAAAATCCTTGTTAGTAGCCACCATTAAGTTTTTATTCTTTAACTTACCAAGCCGGTGTTCGGTGGCGAATACTATTACACGGCAATTTCATAAGGGATGCTATAAAATATATGGAAATAACTCAGGTGAATTGTAGAGAATTAAGCCTAATTTATTAACGATATTTTGATAAGGGAGTGTCAAACGCAAAAACCATTTTTGCCTTTATATTAAGCAGATCTTTAATATATTAAGCACGATTAAATTCATGCTTGATTAATAACAGAAAAGTATTGTTTGGTTACCATAAGCATGCTGTTGGTAATAAATACGATCGTACCGCAATTTTTATCAGGATTTGCTAAGAAATAGAGGATGGAAAGAGTTTTTGTAATGTAGAGAACGTAATTAGTTAGCATTTCAGGCGTTTTAATAATATTATGCCTAGATTATTAAAAATGTTTATAAAAAGGGATTTACAAAAACACTTTTTCCCGGGTCTATTGCAATGACGGTGGTCCATATTGCCGACCCTTTTCAAAAAAAGTTTGAAAGACCTATATCGTTTATTTGGTTATAGATGATGATATCTTTGGTATGTACCTACCCATGAACCAAAAGCTATCAATTGATAACGAAATGATTATTAAAGAATAAAAATAAATATAAATTGAAACCATACGATCTTGCTTAAGGGATCCATATTACCCCACTTCACCTTAGTGGTAAGTAAATCACGAACAGTTGATATATTTGATTTACGGCGAATGGTTTTTAATACTGCGAGCATTAAGGTACAGTAGATTAAGTCCATGTTTCTTATCACGACTGAGGATCTGGTTGGCTCACTAATACGATACTTTATCCAAGTCAATAGGCAATGTCATATGAGTCCGAAGAATAATTCGCCTGACACGGAGGCAAAATACACGATGGGCAAAAAGGAATAATGCATCAAGGGGTCTAACCTTAGGTTAGAGCTTAGTTACACACCGAGTAACCAATCCTCCTGGGTTACACCGCTGATTAGGAAATATTGCTGTTTGTTGTAATATTAGAATCTGAATCTCCAAACCCTAAAAAACCTAAATGACTTCATTTATGAATCTTGCTTTTAGATTTAAAATTGAAATTCTGCTGGCGGCAATCTTGGATTTGATCATTATGGCGGTTTTGAAGGATAAAGTTAACATTATGTCATTAAGATAACATTGGACTATGGAATCTTCAACCCCTTCCCCCAAAAAAAAAACACTCAAAAGATGCATCATGGAATATAGCTTTTAGATTTAAAATTAAAATCCGGGGTGGTGGCCATATTGGATTTGGCGCCCCATCAGAAATCTAAAAAGTTATGTAGGAACATTTTGGGCCACATGTGTGTTTTTGAAGAAACTGAACCAAACCAATCCATCTAGCCATTTACTAAAAGATGTTAGTGCACACTGGCATGTGTCCAAGCTATTAATAAAACATTTCTCTCAAAACAATACATATAAAGCTATACGTTTTTTTCAGAAATATGGTTACAAATGATTATGGATCAGAGAAAACTTTCATTGTCAATAACATATTTAAAAACAGATTCGAAACAAGGAGTTCTCTCATTAAACATTTTGCACAAACTCAATTTTATGTCAGACAAACCTGGACAAAAATGGAAGCATCCATAGAGTTTCTACAGGAGTGCGTCAATTTTGGTAAGTGTCCATTTTTTGTCAGACCCACCCTGGCAAAATGGAAGCATCCATAGAGTTTGTACAAGGGTACGTCCCCATTTTGGGTCAAGTGTCCATTTTTTGTCAGACCACCCTACCAAAAAATTGGAAGCATCCATAGAGCTGGTACAGGCGTGCGTCCATATTTGGTCAAGCGTCCATTTTTTTTTGTCAGACACCTGACCAAAAATGGAAGCATCCATAGGGGTTGTACAGGGTGCGTCATTTTTGGTCAAGTGTCCATTTTTTGTCAACAACCTGTCAAAAATGGGAAGCAATCCATAGGTGTGTACAAGAGTACGTCCATTTTGGGTCAAGTGTCCATTTTTTGGTCAGACACCCTGACCAAAAATGGAACGAATCCAATAGAGCTTGTAATGAGTGCGGCCATATTTTTTTCAAGCGTCCATTTTTTGTCAGACACCCTGACCAAAAATGGACGCACTCCAAGGGTTTGAACATGAGTGCGTCCATTTTTGGTCAAGCGTCATTTTTGGTCAGACACCCTGACAAAAATGGAAGAATCAATAGAGTTGTACAAGAGTACGTCCATTTTGGGTCAAGTGTCCATTTTTTGTCAGAACCCCTGACCAAAAATGGAAAAGATACCATAGAGCTTGTACATGAGTGCGTCCATATTTTGTCAAGCGTCCATTTTTTGTCAGACACCCTGACCAAAAATGGAAAGTATCCATAGAGTTTGAACATGAGTGCGTCCATTTTTGGTCAAGCGTCCAATTTATGGCATCAGACACCCTGACAAAAATGGAAGCATCCAAGAGTTTTGTACAAGAGTTACGTACATTTGGGTCAAGTGCCATTTTTTGTCAGACACCGGACCAAAATGAAGCATCCATAGAGCTTGTAATGAGTGAGTCCATATTTTGTCAAGCGGTCCATTTTTGTCAGACACCCTGACCAAAAATGGAAGTCATCCCATAGGGTTTGTACAGGAGTTGCGTCCATTTTTGGTCAAGCGTCCATTTTTTTTTTTTTTTTTTTTTTTAAAAATGGAAGCATCCATAGACTTGGTACAGTGAGTGCGTCCATTTTTGGTCAAGCGTCCAATTAGGTCAGACAACTGACAAAAATGGAAAGCATTCCATAGAGTTTGTACAAGAGTACGTCCATTGGTGGTCAAGTGACTTTTTTGTCAGACATCCTGACCAAAAAAGGAAGCATCAATAGAGTTTTGTACATGGGTGCGTCCATTTTTGTCAATCGTCCATTTTTTGTCAGGCACCCTGACCAAAAATGGAAGCATCCATAGGGTTTGTCAGGAGTGCGTCCATTTTGCGTCAAGCGTCCATTTTTGGTTCAGACACCCTGCAAAAAATGGAAGCATCCCTAGAGTTTTGTGAGGAGTGCGTCCATAATTTGGTCAAGCGTCCATATTTGGTCAGACAGCCTGACCAAAAAATGGAAGCCACCATAGGTTTGTACAGAAGTGCGTCCATTTTATATCAAGCGTCCATTTTATGTTAGACAACCTGACAAAAATGGAGCATCCATAGAGTTGTACACGATTGCGTCCATTTTTTGTCAGACACCTTGTCAAAAATGGAAGCATCAATCGAGTTTGTACACGCGTGCGTCCATTTTTGGTCAACGTCCATTTTATTGTCAGACAACTGACAAAAAGTGGAAGATCCATAGAGTTGTACACGGTGCGTCCATTTTTGGTCAAGCGTCCATTTTATGTCAGACAAACCTGACAAAAATGGAAGCTCCTAGAGTTGTACAAGAGTACGTCCTTTTTGTCAATCGTCATTTTGTAAGACACCTTGACCAACACTGGAAGCATCCATAGGGTTTGTAAGGAGTGCGTCCATTTTTGGTCAAGCGTCCATTTTTGGTCATACACCCTGACCCCAAATATAAGCATCCATAAAGGTTCACGAGTGCGTCCATTTTTTTTTCAAGCGTCCATTTTTTGTCAGAACCCGACCAAAAAATGAAGCATCCATAGGTTTTAAATGAGTGCATCCATTTTTGGTCAGCGTCAATTTTTGGTCAGACAGCCTGACCAAAAATGGAAGCATCCATAGAGTTTGTATCGGAGTGCGTCCATTTTGTCAAGCGTCCAATTTTATGTTAGACAACCTGACAAAAATGGAAGCATCCATAGAGTTTTACCAACGAGTGCAGTCCATTTTTATGGTCAAACGTCCATTTTTGGTCAGGACACTGTCAAAAGTGGCCGCATCCATAGAGTTTGTACAAGAGTACGTCCATTTTTGTCAAGCGTCCATTTTGGTCGGACCACTGACAAAAAGGGAAGCATTCCATAGAGTTTGTACAGAATTGCGTCCCTCTTTGTCAGAACCATGCCAAAAAATATAAACATCCGTAGAGTTTGTACAGGAGTTGGTCCATTTTTGGCAAGGTCCCTTTTACAGTGGTTCTCAGAAAGAATTACACCTAATATGGTGATCATAACTTCAAAAGTGAGTCATCAACATTTGCTAAATTTAAAAAGAATCTAACCCCACCAATTATTTTTCAATATTTGAACGTAAAAGCACTCGATTCGGTTCAGTCGTTTTGAAGAAATAAGCTATTATTGTTCCCACCGGTCAATGGACACTTCTTCCAAGTTTGTAATAAAGTGATTCAGACAGGACAGGCGAGAAATACTGCATACTCTTTCTTTTTTTTCCCCTTTTCTTTCTTTTAAACCCAACTCGGATAATAAATTATCTTTGCACCAGGTTCAACATCATATTGCCACACACATTACAAAAGAAATTACATCTTTCTTTTCCACTTAAAAAATTGAAGGAAAAACAGTCGTTCTTCTCCCCTTTTCCTTCTTACTTCACAATTGGAAGAATTCGTGACATCTTCATCTTTTTGACAAAAATTAATGTGCATACCATGGCTGTCGCCAATACGGGCAAATTCCTTTTTCATTAATTTAAAACTGCCAATATCATAAGGCAGCTTTCTAGAAAGTTTGCTTTTAAATTAATATTGAAAACGAAGCAAAGTTTGATATTCAAACTAGGTGTGCATTATAAAAACGGTTTCACCCCACCATATGTTCACCTTTTTCTGTTTGCTAAGAATTTGAGTTCAGAGTGTAGATTTTCCGTTTTGATAAAAGATTTTCAACATTTGTTATCCCGCATGCCAACAAATGCAAAGTAAATTCAAATGTAAAAAGTCAGTCAACCAAATCCACTCTAATTAATAAGGAATGTTTATACCCCCGCAGATCTGCCTTTCTACTTGACGTCCACTGAGATGTATGCAGCGTGAGCCCTCGCTGCCCTGTGATGAACGGCACGGGACGTACTATCCTGGTTCTGCGCAATGTAGCGCCTCGTTCTGTTCTCTGCTGCAGTTCTTGAAATTGTTCTTGGAGGAGTCGAATAAACTATTTCCTTGAGACCCCCACAGCATAAGTCACCATGGCATTACGTTAAGGTGAACGTGGGGCTACTCAATGCTATTGTCACCTGTTACCGCTCACTCGATTCGGAAATGCTTGCAGAAGTCGGTTCGTGACAAGATTTGCCCTATGTGCAGGAGCCCCGACTTTTTGTTATAATTGTCACGGTAATTGTTTATTATATTATAAAACGAACCAAATTGCATTGAAACTCACAAAATATTAAACAAGGCCGTTCTTTGGGGAATCAAGTAAGGACGACAGCTAAGCTTGAACCGATAACACGAGAAATCAGCGGTAGATAACATCAAATCTGCATTATTGTGGAGAAACTGGGGAATGTGTCCCTTGACATGTGTTACATAATCGCTTATTCTCCAAAAACTGAAAACAGAAAAACTCGAGTGATATTTACATTAAAATGTTAAAAAGTTAATTGTGGTTAAGATTCTTTTTAATTTCTCAAATGTGATGATTATTTTGAAAGGTCCGCGGTCTTATATTAGGTGTAATTCTTTTTGAGGACACACTGAGGAGACAACTGACCAAAATAGAAGCATCCATAGACGTTTGTACAGGAGTGCGTCCATTTTTGGTCAAGCGTCCATTTTATGTCAAGATACCCTGACCAAAAATGGAAGCATCCATAGCATTTATACAGGAGTACGTCCCATTTTTGGTCAAGCGTCCATTTTATTTTAGACCAGCTGAAAAATGGAAGACCATATAGTTGTCAGGAGTGCGGTCCCTTTTTGGTCAAGGGTCCATTTTATGTCAGACACCTTGACCAAAAAAGGAAAGTCCTCCAGAACAACCCAAGCAAAATAATAACTTGCGCAATATTGAAATTTTCAGGTGAACCAGGTGCAGTAATTGTAATCTTCGCAATGCCTGATCCTCTTTTGGAGACCAACAAAGCCCCATTCAACATTAATTTACCTTTCTCTGAAAGGCTCCCGATAAAACATGGCGTTAGAAGGAAGGATTAAGAGTGAAATGCAAATGAAAGTTGATAGTATGTCAGAAAGTGGATTATCCCATTCTTGAAATCAGTAGATAGAACTTTGAGATTATGCCTGTGGATTTCAACGTAGGTTATCCAACTCAACCGGACAAGGAATGCTCACTGCCTTTAAAATTAGTCATACAATTTAATCGCTTGGTGACCTGAACAAAGAATATTTGTTAAAACGAACGACTATTTCCATCCCCCACCCTTCGTATACAAATGCGCAAGATAATCGTTGGAAAAAAGCGTTACTGTTTGTTCTTCTTGGACAGCAAATGCTAAATCTTATTCAAGACACCAAAAGGAATGATCGTGCATACATTAGCTTGCCAAGCTGAATCAACATGAAAACAAGGGGCGAGGTCATATTCTATAACTCGATCATCTGATATGTGACCCCGTCCAATTCTTGCTGTGTGGAGGTGAAAAATTAAATGAGGCGCCAGGGACTTCTGGTTAATCATGTGTCACTTATTGTGAGCAATGTTAATGACTGAAATACCCTATAGTGCGTTTCCATGCATGAATGAATTGTATTTAGTGGCAGGTGAGTCAGTTAAATGGACCGGAGTGTCTCCAAGAAGATTAATCGGTGTGGCACGGCATTGAATTCTTTCATTTTCACGGTAGAGCTAGGTTGATCCCTCCTCGACTTAATTGAATAGGTCCAAAACTCCAGGGGACGAAAGTTATACAACGCGAATCGACTCTAATTGTATTAAACAGCAATTCTAAACACGGAACTGAATAGATCATGCTTTCTTTGAAGACACATGTTGGATGTTAAAACCCAGTTTAAGATTACCACACTCATCTATTCACCACTGTATTGATTATGACCAACGCGGTGTGTGTTTTTATAGTTTTTTATTGATTTCGGACTAACCAAGGGGGGTGAAACGCGTTCAAAACCAGTCGTCAGTGCTGGGCGCTGACCCTTTGAACTATTGCACGGAATAATTATACGTTTGGGTGCTTGTATACACACATAATGTCAAGTGATAACAAACAATCCGCAAAAATCTCAGTTGTTGGATGTTGGATTGCTATTGGGTGGTTAATTGTGTCCTACCCATGCCCACACACGAATGAATGAAAAGACACATCAGTCGTCTTGATTTAAATAAAACCGCCTCAATGTATTCATCTTTTCACCTAAGCGCGGCATTGCATTATGACGAAAAAAGAGTACCCGAGCACAATGATCCAGGGACACTATTATTACACATGCCACCTCTAACACATACATTAATTGTATCACTACCGATTAGTGGTTATGCCAAAAGCGGCACCCACAGTACGTCGAAGAAGCGGAGGCAGCCATTGCTTTTCTATTGTCGGTACTCTAGGTTTTTCTTTGTGTCGGCAAAACATGCGAGACGGTGAATTTCTAAAGATTACGTAACGTTTTGCCTCTCTATATATAGTCGTGTTCACACGTGTAGTTATTAAGTTACTACCTTGGTATTAACTAAGTCCGATGGAATTAAAAAAAAAAAACAAATCCACTAAGTCCCTCACGCCTATGTACCCGATGTAATCGTCTCCACATGCGTTTCGAAAAATAAGTCAATTAGGTCAAATCCTTCACACCTCTCATGTGTCAGTAGAACACGGTGCTTACTTGTTTTTTGTTAACCTGTCACAGTAAGTCACGAAAGACCGCAATGTCACAAGTACTTACTAATCCGGTCGTAAAGTTACGACCGGGGGACTTAACCCCTGCTCTTCTCGGCATTGTAAATCGTTCGGGACTTTAAAGCTAGTTAGGTCCGATTAGAGTGCGTTCACACGGAAAATTTATATCAAACACTAAAAGATCGATTTAGGTACGGTATTAAGTGACTTATGTCCGACAGCATGTGCCGAGACGATTAAATAGGGTTACAATATGCTGTGAGGGGATTTAGTGGATTTGTTTTCTTAATTCCATCGGTATTAGTTAATATCGGTTGGGATAACACGTGTGGACACGACTTTAATAGAACCTCTTTGGATCAACAAATATAGATATATATCTATCGCTCCCTTTGCCAGCCCTGCATTGTTAGCTTAATTGGTAAGAGCGTCGTCATAGTAATACGGAGGTTGCTGGTGTAAAGAAAAACTGAGTGTCCCCATGAGAGAGTGTCATAGCTACCATGGCAACATCTTACGGAATAAACCGTGACCTTGTAGAGAAGGCCATTTGGGCACAGTGCTGAAACAAAGGATGCATAAACAGCACTCAATGGAGAACACAATAGAGGGATGGTGGGGAGGAACACTCAGTCACACGGAAACTATTTCATGACACCGGTTCGAGTCGGCAAACAGCACATGTTTTTTTCCACACTTGTGTGCGCTGGCCATCTCCAGGAAAAGGATATTACAATAATTATCTTTAGATTGGACTTGTTCACTTTCCATTCTTTACCTCAAAAACTAGAGTTATCAACCCGTCACATGTTTTTGACGTCCCTATTTCCACGTCCCGGAGTCAAAAATGTTATTTTTCAGCGATGCACGAAGAACGAGTAATGTTGTAATAAAATCGTCAACTTGGTTAAAGGGGATGGTTCCGATTAAGGTATAATCATTTTCATCTTGATAGATTAGCCTTTACCCCAATACCCATCTACAAAATTTCGAGCCGCAAAGAGCCGACCAGTAACAATCCTCAATGAAGAAGCTGCGCGCTCTATTCGTTATATGTAGGATATTGTTTATTTAAGTATTGCAAACAACGGGCCTTATGCGGCTCGAGTTGTGTGGCGTTGGTAAGGCGCTCATCTACGGCGGTCTGTAACGTGGTGTAGTCTGTGTCACAGCTGCAAAAAGATATCATATCATCTAAATTAGTACTGCGCGAGAGGATGTAACGTTATCAGTCTCCGTCATGGGGAATGCATGCAAAATGAACTAAAATTCACATATCTCCGGAAGACGAAGGGGTTCTCCTATGGAGAATTTGGCTCAGAGGGTCCATTACTATGTTTTGTTTTCAAATGTAGCGTAATGGGGTATGAAACCTATAGAACTAGCGAGAAATTGAACGGTTTTTGTCGGATACTTCGTGATGCAAACACGGAAAAGTGAACACCGCACAATAGCTACGGGCCAGCATCCCTTTTTACCACATTGCCTTTCGGGATTATTTTCAGGTTCTTGAGATTTCAAACCAGCCACACCACTCCTTAAAGAGCTCCATTGGCTACCAATTAGTGAGCGCGTTGTCTTTAAGCTTATGCTTCTTACATACAAGGGCATTTCCGGACAATTGCCATCTTACTTGTCCGAATACCTCTCTTTGTATATTCCTGGCAGGCCAGGATTGCGATCTGCAGATGACAAGACGCTCCTCACAGTTTCCCGCACAAAAAAAGGTCAGTGGGTGACAGGGCTTTCAGCAATGCGGCCCCTAGCCTATGGAACTCTTTGCCTATCTTACTTTTAAGAAAGCTCTAAAATTTCATCTATTTCCTAAGAGTTGATCGTGTGCTTAAATTAGTTTTTTGTTATTGCCTCACATGATATTTAATTGTGCAGCTGTTTTCTTTTTTATTTTATAGTTTGATGTTAAGTACTTATCTCATGGTTCATCTTTTACAATACCTGTTGTATTACTATGTTTTAGGCTAAATAGTAATTACTCTCTATTTTGTAAAGCGCCGTTTGTATTGTATTGTTTGTATTGTTTCAATTTACGCTTTCAATTTCAGAAACAGGATATACGTACTTACCGGGCCGCCGTAGCGCTCGTCTTATATACTAAAGGTCGTGGGTTCAATTCCCATATCTGACACAAATTTTTAATCTATTATTTTAGACAAAGAAATTGAAACTTCAGAGATGGCTGAACTGCGATTGGCGCGGTTAAGTATTGGGTCACCTAGTCGGTCCCCAGCCGCTTGTGTTTTGGTGTTATAGCTGAAAACGTGATTTTTAAAGGTCTATAGACTACTGTGTGGTACACCAAAATGGGGTACATTTTTGCTCATAATTTCCAAACCAAACATCCTTTAGCCCTAACATTTCACAGGGTACATGAGAAAAATAGTAGATTTCATCAGATAGACCTACCAATATTTTGACCACTTCCGGTAATATGTGGAGTTCTAGGGAGGAGACTATTAGCAATCGGGCCATGGACCTTTAAGACGCCAATGTAATCAAACTCTTTTGTGGTGCATTCTGACCTAAGATATGTCAGGAAAATCGTGATTTGTGGGAATTTGATAATTATACATGCAGTAGGTCGGAGAAAATACTTTTTCTTTTTTTCAAAATGTTTTACCGTCGGCATGTTTTTGAAGGGTCGGCCGGTCGTGGCAACACCGGGAGGAGGGGCAAATGCCACAATTGTTTTCTTTTCCACGTCCCCCGGCCAGAAGACACATGATTTTATTCCAAGTTTGGATGTTCCTTACAAATAATTCACGCCCCCATCTAAAAAAAACACCTCCCCGTTTGCTCCAGAAGTCTAGCGACGCAACTGACGAGTTACAGGAAAAGACTGACGGGTTACAGGAAAGAAACAAACATTTTGTTAAACGTAAACCCGGCGTAATCCTATTCCTAATCTCAAAAGATATTAAATTTTCTTGAAGGGAATTAGTAGCTCTTACACCCATTTTTACACCCATTTTAAAGAGGTGTTGAGCAATCGGACGCTTATAGGATGAGTCTATATTTAACCCCGTGTTTCGCTAATCTATTTCATGGCAGCACTAGAAACTACCTCGCTCATTGTATTGAAGAGGGTCATGACGTGTTTATTCAATCAGAGGTCTGTACTCATGTCTATTCAGTTACGAATCGTCCACCCTACTTTGAAGGGCAAACCTCATAGCCATAGCTTCATAAAGTGCCCCAATAATCCATTTCTTCAACAATATAAGGTATTTTCAACAGCGTCATGCATGCAAGCAGATAATTTGCAAGAGACGCATTTGCATAATCGCTGATTGCCTTTCATCTCTCTCGCAAGAATTGCCTTTATCTGGAGAAATATAATTTAAAAACCTCGCTAGACTACAAATTGAAAAAGAAAAACAAGAAATGAATCAAAACATACATGTACATCATAACATGAATTCTTAAACTTTTACCACACCACAACATAAATTGACAGTCAGTGAAGGTCTTAAGATGTAACACATCACTGCTCTTCTCCATCTAACCCATTAAAGTACGTTTTCTGAAGAGCGATCTTTGGTGCTGGGATGGGCAGGGATGATGATCAAACGTAAAGATGTACTGTCTTCAGGTATATATATATACGCCTATGCTTTAAAACACACTTTTATATTTTGACCTCTGTATAAACCTTGCCCCTATAATTCATCCAAGAACACATTTTAAAAAAAGACCCCCATGATTTTTGGAATCCTCATACAATTTTGAATTAGAAAAACCTTGGTTGCAAGATTGTATATGAAATTTTCACAAAAATACAGTTCCACATGTACTATAATCTTGCACCACGTGGTTAATCTGAATTTCAACTGAATTGGATAAATCTCTCTTTAACTTTTCCTAATCCATTTTTTTTTTCCAATCTTATGGCAAAACTATGAAAAAGGACTGTCTCAGACACAAAGGGCAAAAAAAGCGCTACCTGTTTTTTTTGTATTATTGGCTTTTTTGCCTACTTTTTTCCAGCAGAGGGCCAATTGTTTAATTTTTTCTGAAACAAAACAGATGAAAAAAAACCAAAATGGGTCGATTGCATAGACCTGTACAGCGAATCTGATTTTAACAAGCCACTATACTAAACGGCTGAACAAACACGTTTAATTGTTTCTTAATATGCGACAGTACTAAATAAGGACTTTATGATATTTCAGCATAAATAGAACAAAAATAAAAACTTCCCCATGAATCATAATAATGACGATGGTATCGGATTTAAAGATGTAAAACATTGGCGCGGTCGTCACGATAAATCGTTGATTTGATCCACATGATCCGTTCACTTGATCTACATGAAAAAAGGAAGAAACCAGGTCTGTGGCGGCCAAGCTTCATTCATAGCGCAAAAACTGCCGACGAGTCATTGGACGAGCCTTGAACAGGACCCGGAATTTGAAGTCACTTGCGCGTTTTATTACATAGATCAGTGAGTGGCGAGTGGGAATTCCCGTACGGAGCCGCGATCGTTTAAATTGCCTTGCTTTTAAGTCGGTGGTGCATAAAATTTGTGCTGAAAACTATCATCAAATCGTTTTTAAAGAGACCGTACATCAGAGGATTGCTACATGCATGTCAACGAATCATTCCACGGTGATGCATAGGCTACCTGGTAACGGGCCTGGTACATGGTCCGCAGCGATTTATACATTATGTCAACGAGTCTCGTTCAAAGGATCCCGTTTGTACCGTTAATTCTACCAATAAATACTTTACACTGGAGTTGATTCATCAACTCCAACGATGTTGAGTGGAAAAATATTGATTTAAACAGATTATTTTCGACTTTAGAATGTTGTCAAGTTTTTCGTGATTACGGTGCAACCTATGGAACGGCCAAACGACGCTATCTTGCCGCCCCCTGGAATGAAACATTAAAAAACAAACGAAAGACCGACGAACTCGAATCAACAAGTTCCGAGCCAAGGCAATGCTTTTACTATTGCAGCGTGGTTGTCGGGGTTGGTTGAATGAAGAGTAGCTTTGTCGGTGTGAACGATTAGCACGAAACTGCTATACAAATGTATACAAGATTACGATTAGATTATACAATGTACCAGCCAGGTCAATGAAGCCATCTGAGACCAAGGACAAAACAACAAAACGCGCTGTCAAATTCGATCCCAGATCATTCTATTCAGGCATGCGACCCCTGGCATGCGAGAGTACAATACACTGCACCTGGTTCACCTGAAAATTTCCGATATTTCGGCAAGTTATTCATTTGCTAAGGCCTGTTCTGGAGGAACACGACGTCTTGTTAAGTTAATCTTTGACCTTCGGTGAAAGCGCCCTGCAGTGACCAACACATTTAGTGTCATCCTTGGGCATTTTAACAAGTGAACTTTGACTTTTATTGCAAGAGGGCGCTATTATAATTATCAGCATCCTCGAGAATTTCACAAGCGGTGAATCGGTGCTTATGATCAAGGTTTTACGGTATTAAGGGTTAACATTTTGACCACAGACATGCATAAACACACACACACATACGACCAGTAATCCCTATGTGCCTTCTGCAATTCTTGCAGACGACATTATATTATTCTGTGACAATTTAAAAGTATGGTAACACAAAATGGTTTCTGTTGCAATTTTTTAGGCCAAAAAATCCTTTTTGTACTATTGGGCACGGATGATACCCCTGTCTATGAAGAGTGGCCTGTGGATATTTATAAAAAGTAAACACCATCACGATCAATAAATTTGGTCTGCTCAAAGTACAGTTCTGGTGGTATTATCTTCAAAAATAAATATACGCAAGTTATTAAATTTGACCTATCGCACACTTAAAATATATATTAGAATCAGAATCGTGGCCGCTTATAACATATCATTCAAGAATGTCAACCAATATGTTCCAATAATGCTATCTCATTTAAAGCAACTTTCAGGATTTGCTAAACCAAAATTGAAAAATCATCAAAAAGCGCGCCCAACCATTTTTGCATTCCTAAAACAGTATGCTTTCCTAACAATACCCTACAATTCTAGCTGAAAGCAACCTAATAAGGAAACCGATATTGTTAGTCATTGCTGTCCGTTCGGACACTTGCTACAAGCACGCAATGAATGGAGATGGGTATTCTAATCTTAGAACACGGTTCCGTTTTCTTCTTTTTCTTCAATTTTTTCAGTTGCAAAAAAAATACTTATTGAATTTTTACAGACTTAATCCTTCACACTTTCAGCTATTCTGGCAAATTTCACAATATTTTTACTCTTCGAAGTGAATGCACTGATAGTGGCTTAAAGCTGCCAGTCATCAAATGACTGATATTACATAACCTGATAACTCATACATATTACTAAACAGTAGGAATAAACAATAGCGCGAATAGCAATTTTAATTAATTAATTATTAAAACAGGAGAGGACAATTATTGCCAACGACCGCAGAATACGTCATAAATATGTGTATTCTGTTTTATCAATATTCAATTTATCATTCAACTTTCTCCGTCAGCGATAGAAAGCAAATTTAGTCATGATCAAGCTGAGAAATTTCAGCAGAGTTTTGCAAGCTTTACAAGTACCTTCGAATGAGCGTAAGAAACAAACTTACGCTATTATTTTGGTTTTCCATATTAATTTCAATGGTATATTTTATTTCTACGTAGGATTTGTCGACGACGGTGTCCTCATAAGCTAGAGTTTAGGTTAAAAAAAACTACCCAAATTGACCGTAATGGAAGATCTAGAATCAATCCGTCTCTTTAACAACATTTCTTTGTGTGTCGCATTCAGGCCCATTCAAATACATTGTGTCCCCGTGCGTAAGTCACACATTTGAGCGCCTGATACAGTAAATGTGAGTCTTTAGTGATTTGAAGATGGTCCCTTAATTCATTTCAACATTTTCTCTGTTATTTTGCTCTGTTTTCAACTAAGAACTCACAAAATAAATCATAGCCCCCAGATGAAAATTGGGTTAGTCTTGCAAAAGTTCTTTGAAACCAGCCAGAGATCGATACCCGAAAGATTTCTCCCTGGCAATGATCATGTGATATCACATGATATCGCTCTCTAAAATCCTTGGACTTATTTGTAAATCTAAGAAGACTTGTTAGCGGGACAAAACTTTTTGGATTTGAAAATAAGTCTTTTAGACTTAAACATACGCCTCTCATTTGCTTAATTTAAGTCATTTTAGATTTGTTTGTAAATCTTAAGGACTTATTTTAGAGATCGCATTCTTGAAAGTCGGCGAAAGTCTGCCAATTGCATTGGTTCGTGGGATACACACGGGATCTTCTCCTGTTTCGAACACTGTGTGCATGGTGACACACGAATCACATAGGCTGTAGTGAATGGCCGGTGATGAAAAACAAAGAATTTAATAATAATAATAATAATGGTTGGGCAGCTGCAGTCTCAGTTATGCTTCAAACCACTGAGCAGTATTAAGCCTAAGACAACAAAATCTCACAAAAATCCCACAGCACTGCCGGAGAAAATGCACTTAAAGGAACATTCAGTGATTTGATAAATCAGATAAACAAACAAAAAAAAAAATTAAAAAATCAGATTTTTGTATTCTAACCCTGCAAGTGATACGACACATTCTACAACACGTAATCTTTGAACACTGCCGTTTTCTTCCTTTCTGTTAATTCTTCAGTTGGAAAAATTAACTTATGAGAATTCTACAGACTTATCCTTCACTTTCAAAACTATTCCTGCAAATTTCAATTTTTGTCACTCTTGTGAACTGTTTATTGTTACAGTTCCATGTTTATGCTTGCAAAATGTGTTGCAATTATAATTGATAAATTAAAGTGGAAGTGGGATGATAATTTTTCACGATGTCTGCCGTTTTTATGCGGAATTTCAAAAACCTAGATATAAACTATGTTGTAGTTCGTGACTTTGATTTATTTCCAAAATGGTACGTATTTTCATCGTGTTGTGTTTTCTTACGGAGTTCATAACTCCGAGTGCGTTGTGTTTTAAGTCAAAATATAGTACAATATACCGGAAGTAATGCTACTGGTGTTCTATGCTGTAAAGCTCTGCGGTATGTTGCTGTTTTTAATAAAAAATATAAGAGGGTAAAATGGACTATCTAATTGCACAAAGTTACATGTATGAGTTATTGAGACATTCTTTTGAAATAAAATGATAATAATTACGGTATTCCATTAGCTTCGTAATAATAGAAGAGTTAGAAATGAGACTAACAGAGTATTTACTCTCAAACAAGTGGCCAAGTGGGTGTTTCTATACACATAATAATCAAGTATCAAGGGTCAGTCAACCAGATAAGATTATAAATAGGCCCAATCGGGCAGTGTATAATTAGATATAAAATGGCTTTTGCACAACAAGTCTATGTCATTCCCAAGGACATAACTGAATGTAGTATTTGCCATTCTTTGCTCAAAGATCCAAAGGCTCTGCCGTGCTTACATACTTTCTGCTTGGAGTGTCTACAAGCTTACACCAAAGGAAGAAAACGAGGACTGATCACATGTCCGTTGTGTAGAGAAGACACTTATTTACCAGAGTCGGGTGTAGAGGGATTCTGGACAAACTTTTTGATCAACAAGCTTAAAGAGAGAAAAGAAATCCACCGGCAACTAAACGAGCCTCCAATTCATTGTGCTAACTGTGGTAAAGCTGGAATATTTGCAGTCTCCAGATGTCAGGAATGTCGCGACTTTTTGTGCCAGAAGTGTTACGATTCTCATAACGACATGCGCGCTTTTAGGGGTCACCGTGTATGCACTTTAGACGAAATGCGATCAGGGACAATGGCTCTGCAAACAGCACCTGAAGAAGAATACTGTGAAAAGCACAAGGGACAAGTCTTGTGGTTTTACTGTAAAACCTGCGGGAAGCTCATCTGTCGTGACTGTACCGTGGTTGATCACTGCCGACCAGATCACGAATATGTTGCATTGGAAAGCGTCATCCAGGAACAGAGAGCTGAGATTCAACGATTGTCAGGTGATTGCACATCACAAGGTCAACGTGTAAGAGATGCAATAAAACAAAACAAAAGTACAAAAGAAAACTTGGATGCATCTGTGATGAGAGCTTTCCAAACCATAGACAGAACTGCTGCTTCTATCTTGGAAGATTTTAAGAAGAAACTTGACACAAGTTGTCAAAAGTCCAAGGCTGAGATACTGAAATGGCAGGAAAACGCGACTCGAACAATAACTGAAAATACCGCCACCTTACAAAATCAACAGGCTCGTCTGCACACAGCATTGGAAATGGCAAAACAGGTGATTGAGCTGGGATCGCAATATGATATTGCTGCAATTCATAATGAACTTACTAACAGTCTGAAGCAACTCAAGCAAATCAAACCGTCTGCTGTCAAACAGAGTCTTAGTATTGTGAAATTTAACGTAATACTAATTACACTCCAGAAATACCAAGTATAGGAAAATTATCATTGGGTATGGGTACCTGGGTGTTCGAAAAGCAGTTTGGACATGAGGGAGCTGGCAAATTACAAGAAGGAAGTGACATTGCTATATGTCCCAATACCGACATCGCAGTGACTGACTATAAAGCATCACAAGTGAAGGTGTACAGCAGAGATGGGCAATACAAGCGCAGTCTGGACACAAGGCAAGGTATGAAACCCGGAAAGAAATCAAATCCTGCACATATTGTAGTGAATACAAATGGAGACCATTTTGTTACAGACTGGACACAGTATGTGAAGGTATTCAATGCACAGGGACAGTACAAATATCAGTTTCCTGCCATATCCCCTAACAACACACCCTCTGATGCAGAGGATACTAAGCTAGTAGGATTGGCATTAGATGCTGATGGACATCTACTGGTGGGTGAAAGGAAGCAGCAGTACATCAGTAAGCACAAACAGAATGGCAAGCATATCAGCAGCATCAAGGTTAACATAACTCCAGGATTCCTCACGGTGATTCCCAATGGTAACATTGTCATCAGCGCTTGGCCTTATGGTACATGTGCACAGATTATTGATCACACTGGTGAGCGTCTACACACTCTCAATGCTCCTCCTGGTGTCACAGACTGGAACACAGCAGGAGTTTGCTGCAGTGCGGATATCATCTTCATTTCTAACTACAGCACTGATAACAATGAAAGTATCTACTCTTTCTCAGTGACTGGTGAATATCTTGGCTGTGCTACCAAGGAAGTGAAAAATCCCAGAGGACTGGACATATCAAACGACGGCTGTGAATTAACTGTGGTTCAAGATAAAGGAAGAAATGTGAAGTGTTTAAATTGAAGTGAATGAATTTGCAGATTAAAAAATAGTGACAATGTTAAGAAGAATATACGCGATGCATAATCAACACGGTGTCTACGCATTTATCCGAAGGTGTGTTTTTCCGAAGGATCGCTATTTCGAAGGTTCGTTTATCCGAAAATTCCTTATTCCGAAGGTTCGTTTTGTTTGAAGGTTTATTTTTTCTAATGGTTTATTAATCAGAAGGTGCGTTAATCCAAATGTTCGTTTATCCGAAAAAGAAGTAAGGTTCGTTTATCCGAAAATTAATAAGATTCGTTTAGCTTATTCCATTTTCGGATCAACGAGCCTTATTTCATTTTCAGATTAACGAACCTTCGGATAAACGACCCTTCGGAACAACACACCTTCGGATAAACGAACATTCGGAATAATGCCTACGTAGGTATAGGAAATTCCTGTGTTCGGATTAACGAACCTTTGGATAAACGAACCTTCGATTCATCTGATATGTGACCCCGTACCATTCTTGCGGAGGTGAAAAATTCAATGAGGCACAGGGACTTCTGTTAATCCTGTTATTGTGAGCAATGTTAAGGCCTGCAATACACTATACTGCGTTTCCATACATGAATGCAATTGTATTTAGTGGCAGGTGAGTGAGTTAAATGACCGGAGTGTCCTCCAAGATAATCCGGTGTGGCACGTGCATTTGAATTCTTTCATTTTCCCGGTAGAGCCCCCTCTGACTTATTGGAATAGGTCCAAAACTCCAGGGGG
>JAMKCH010085751.1:0-81918 GCA_023653785.1 Ophioderma brevispina | reverse complement strand
CAAACTAAAATGGCGGCCATTTTGAAAAATGGGCATAATGGCCGTCACAGGTCAAATCCAGCTGGGGTCCCGTTTTGAAATAGTTAGTTATAGTCCATATTAAGTGTGTGCAAAGTGTCATATTTCTATCACAAAGTGCACGATTTTCTGCTTATCCTCTGGACTAATTGACTTGGCTCCAGCTTTAGTCGAGTCTTCGTCCAGGCCTGTCTTCGTCCGATACGCGTAAGAGCGCCCTACTACTATATCGTTATGTCTTTGAAATAAACTAGCTCTCATCGCGCCGGATGTTGATGCTGTTTTGAATTCACTGTTGCTGTTAGGATGGTATGTCCTACCCTACCCCCCCCCCCCAAAACACACACAAACATATGGCTGAATCCGTGACTCCTATAGGTCGCCCATAGGGAGAAAGTGACAACAATACACTTTGAATGGGAGGTTTGTTACACCGAGCCGAATCTGTAAAATCATGTACTATTCCTATTTTCATCACGACTGGTCCGTGTTGTTTATCGCCGTTGTGCAAAATAGCCCTATTTCAAAGCGATCATAACATAACGGACCACTTGATCTGATCTGACATGGGGGGTCACAAAATAACTAAACCGAGCCTGTCCCCTGTTCACCATTCTTTCACAAAATATCTCATGGAAGTGTTAGTATTTCATTTTGTTTAGTTATACAGTCTGAGCTGGGTTATTTGTCGGTAAATGAGTAAGTGAACAAGTATTTCAGTCAACTACAGTTGTCACAAGGATTTGCATAGCCAGCAAATTCCTTGGTATGACTGTTCAGCAATGTGGAACATTGTGGGTAGTTTATCAATCAAATAGATCCTAAATATTTCAAGTTAACCACAGCCCATTACACCGAGATTACAGAGTTCAAACTTAGAGTTTTAATAAATCAACGCTGGTGTTATCTAGGCATTGTAGTTGTACACATAATGGTACTCCGAAGACCGTGCATGGATCAGAATCATCCATTACGTGTCAATGAACTGAAAACATATCCACTGTGATGGGTGGGCTGTCATCCAATCAAAACTTCAGTTCTAGCTGCTTAGGATAGGTAAATGAATTTCCAAGTAGGCATTATACATGAGACAACCACCCAACTCTGTGCATGACTGCGATATTCTGTCAATCATTTGCTTGCTGCACATATGCTAGGGTAACTTGCAATGTTGTGGCTGTTATCCACTCCGAATTTATACCATCTTCGATGGAAAAATCACTTCAGTTTAATTTAGTTAACACATGTCGGCCGCCGTCTGATTACTAGCACGCGGATGTCTGGGGCGGATGTGCTTACCACACCATTTACGCTCCCATAGAACCTGTACTGCTGGGACACAGCGCCACCAATTCCGTTTCCGCATCGCTAATTGGCCGGCTATTCTTAGACATGCGCTACGTCATGGGACTCCCTAGCAGCCAGACGCTGTGTTAAAGGCTCTGCGATTAGCTGAACAAGGAATGAAAAAACGGTTTCGTGGTACCTTGGATATCGCGAAAACGACGAATCAGGTGGTCGATCTGATGTTAGAAATGGTTTCCTAACAAAAAAGACCAATTAGCTCACTAGTTTTTGTAAGCATGGCGTGTGGCATGACTTGACATCAGCAATCGAGAATTGAGCCGGCTAATAAGGTAAGAATTGTTCACGTATTCTTTCACTTTTTTCGCTTTTTCCAAATATAAACCTGTATTATAAACTAGTCCGCTAACTAGACAATTTAGTTAGAATATTTTGGTGCGTAAATCTTTACTATAGACCAAGTATTTTGCGCAATATCCAGTGTACAAAAATCCATCACCGCTATTTGACGGTGTCATATACTACGTGGTCCGTGTGACTGAGGTCCTAACCACTCCATCTGTCTATTGTGTCTCCATTGAGTGCTGTATGCATCATTTGTTTTCAGCACTGTCACCCAAATGGCCTCGTCTACAAGTTCACGGTTTTTCCGTAGCCTGTCTCTATGTAGCTAGGACACTCTTCATGGGGACCCTCAGTTTCTTGACAACCGGGTCCGAATATGTAAACAAGTTCTGTGTACGGGTCACGTTTCATATAAAGTCCCATGGATGCAAATGATATATTACAATTGATCCGCCTGCGCTTATGCTTGTGCTAGCGTTTGACGGAATGAATAGCAATACCCTCATTGGCATCAATGGGACTTCATATGAAACGTCTACCGCCACTGGGCATGATGCCGTCGAAAACGTGTGAACTCCCTAGCGCAGTGAAAATGTGCCCAGGTCGCGTTTGGCCAATTACTGTCTGACCGTAAAAAAAAATTTTAACAAGGGCGGCGCTGTGTGCCAAAAGACGACACGTAAATGGTGGTGTACGTGAAGTTATTTCAATGCATTTTGGAGGAATGGAGTCCGGTCATTTCCTCTAACCCTCTGTTTTGGTATAGACTTGGTATTATGATAACGTTTCCGAATGCGCAGTCAATGAGGGAACAAATTTACCTGCAGTAAATGTTGTTTGGCTCATTTCATTATTATTTACGTCAGTATGGCACGGTGTTTTTGTTTAGTCTCAGTTAATGGTGCCGTGCCATGTCGACGTTAGTTCTGTGTCCGGACACACTAGCACGGCCTAAAGTTCATAGTCCTCGGTTCTGTTATGGTAGCACCGTTTGTGGCCAATCATAACATCCTTGCTTTTTTGTACACTTGGTTTTATCTCTCCAATGACAACGCGCCTTTATGTCCTTTTATTTGGATTATCATTTCCCTTCACATCACTGTCAGCCTTCGACCGAAGAGTATCCAAAATCTTTCTCTCCCAATTGTGCTTAGTCGTAGATGTTTTAATTTCGTATCTCGATTGGGGTATATTGTTAGTGTGCGAGTGGGATTTGGTAAAATACAATAAATACGTTTTTCATTTATTAGCATTATGATTAGGCCTAAAAAATTGGTTTAATTGGCGTAACATAGAAAAAATAGGGTAGGTAGGTCTGATTTTGTTTTTTTGTTTGTTTTGTTTACATACAGAACACAAAATATATGACACACATACACAAATGGCACATCTTTCACTTTTCTGTGCCCCATCTTTTTATTTGTCATTTTGAATGTCCTTTAATCTTTAGAGTACCGAGTATGGACGTCTTATATTCCTGTTTTTGCATTTCAGCGTTTTCATGACCATATATCAGTAAAACATGAGGAAAACCCTCACATTTGAAATATGGTTTACCGTGGTTTTTAAACTTTTTTTTTTGCCACAAAAAAGAAAAATATTAGGGTCCGCGGTAAAATATGGGTATGGCGGGTTACGCAATCAACCAATTTTTTTACGCCTGATATTAACTTAACATATTAAATAATATTATTATTCTTATAATTTGATTTAAAGCTCACTCAGATATTCTAAGTTGACAGAACTGATACATTTCATTTTAAATCGTTAACTCCTCACATGCAGCTTCCCCTGGGAGGAGGCTCACGTACCTCGTGTGAGTCCAAGCTGGCTACAACATTTAATTGTAATCTGTTAACTCTCACACGGCTCTCACCGTAACTTCCCCTGTGAGGCGGCTTACGTACCTTTTGTGAGTCAAGCTGGCTACAATCAAATATTTAATAATAATATATTTAGCGATGTGTAAGTCTTCAGCTTTAGCTTTTGCTTAATGCTTTAGGTACCTCGCCTTTGTCAATATGCATAATGCCCCCATGCTTATATTCAATGCTTCCTTATTTTGCTTAATGCGTATTTAGCTCGCCTTTGTTAATATGCATAATTCACACATGCTTTTTATTCTTGCTTGCTAGTTGTTTGCTAATTTTAGTTACGTTCTCCTAAAATGTAGTGGGAAGCTCTTCCGTTAGTTACGTTTGCTTTTTGCTTATTATTTGCTTGCCTCAATTCTTAGTACTCTTCCTTAAGATTCGGTCTTCGTAAGTCACCACCTCGAGGCCTTGAATAGATTTTTACGTTGTTATACTTGGGCTTAAGATATTTTGCGCAACGAAACGAACGAAACGAAACAAAACGAAACAGAATTTTTAAGGTGGGAAGAGGGGTAATTTTTGGAAAAAAAATTAAACACTGGGCAAGGCAAATGTGATTGCAACTATGTCATGTTGACTCAAAAACTTTTTCAGAAGAATCTTACAGTTTTATGTGAATAAAATTTTGTATAAAGAAAATCTGTTTCGCAAAATATCACCTCCTCTATAGGACCTGATATTTTGCGAAACAATTCATAAGCAATAAATAACTACATCACAACGGTACTGCTCTTCAAACATCGTTTAAATGAAAGGGCTTTGACGAAGAAGACTCCATTGCAAAAGTCAAACTGTCAAAACATCAAATAGTTCAATAGAAATCTACCAACAAAATCTGTTTCGAAGTATCACCTCCTCTATAGGACCTATATTTTGCGAAACGATTTCATAAGCATAAATAACTACATCAACTGTACCCTCGTGGAAACACTCGTTTTAAATGAAAGGTATTTGGCGAAGAAGAAGCATTGCACAAGTCAATCATCAACATAATTTCAGTAGAATCTACCAACAAAATCTGTTTCGCAAAATATCACCTCCTATATAGGACCTGATTTTTCGAAACAGATTTCATAAGCCCTAAATAACTACATCAACGGTACCCACGTGCAAACAATCGTTACATAAAGGTATTTGACGAAGAGAGCATTGCACAAGTCAAAACATCAAACATTAAAAATGCTAAAAAAGGAAAAAAAAATCTGTTTCAAAAAAAAGCAAATTCACCTCCTATATGTACCTGATATTTTGGGTAAACAGAGTTCATAAGCACTAAATAACTACCGACCAACTGTGCCCTCGTGCAAACATCGGTTAAATGAAGGGATTGCCGAAGAAGAGTCATTGCAAAAGTCAAACTGTCCCAAAACATCAAATAGTCAGTAAAAATCTACCAACAAAATCTGTTTCGCAAAATATCACCAGCCTATATAGGACCTATATTTTCGAAACAGCTTTTCATACGCACTAAATTACATCAACGGTAACCACCCTCGTGCAAACCTCGTTTAAAATGAAAGGTATTTGACGAAGAATCATTGCACCGTTAAAACATCAACTATTTCAGTAGAAATCTCCACAAATCTGTTTCGCAAAATCTCACCTCCTAACGCGGAAATACTCCCACCCGTCGCTTGGGTTAGGGCACGGGGTGTTTTTTGCGTAAGTTGATCGGCCGATGGATCTCTTCTGCGCTCTGCAACCGCTGTTGGATCTTAATGCGCTCGCTCCCCGCTGGTACTGAGATCTTATGCGCTGCTCCGCTGGTGGATCTTATGCGTCGCTCCGGTTGTGGATCTTCTTATGGCGCTCACCGTCGAGTTTTCACTCGCTGTATGGAGAACACTGCTTGTTAAATTCAAAATACTTAAATTTTGTTTCAATGTAAATAGTTTTGTTTTAAATAAACAGTTTTTGTTCAAGGCCCCAAAATGAACTGCTAGATGTTTTCTAATTAAAAACAACCTCATATAAAACTTAACCTACCGCTCCGCTGGCGTCTCCTCGGGCACAATTTCAAAATACCTAATTCATTTTTTCAATGTAAATACGTTTCTGTAATATTAATTAATTGGGGTTTTAGTCATAATGAGAGGATGTTGCCTCAGAACAACTCATAATAACCGCTCCGCTGGCGGGTCCTCTGCTAACAATTGGTTTCAAATTCACATGAAAAAAATAAACCAAAGAAAACAAAAATGATAAATACAATTTCCTTACTTTCCTTCTTCCTTCCTACCTCTACTCTCCTCGTTCCTGTTCTTTGTTCTTACTCTATCGTGTCATGTTTGCTTATTTTACTTAATAGCAACTCATAAACATATTTAAAATTATTGTTTTATATTCTTTTGATTTTCGATCTTAATAAGGAATCGAACACAGACATAACACAAAAACAAAACAGGAAAAGAAAGCAAACAAAAGAACAAAAAACTTACGTTTGTTATTTGAAAGCCAGTTTTCTTTCATAATTCTTTCCATCTCTCTGTTCATTTCTTTGTGACGCGTATTTAATTCAAGTTTTTGGGAACAAACAAATCAAAAACGTTCAAATAAACAAAATAAAAAAAGGAGGGAAGAAGACATATCCTTCCCCTAATGATGGGTTTATGGACGGCCAGCCGACCCACAAGACTTTCAACCATTTTTTTTACGCAAAGCGTTATGCTGTTTAAACTGAACCACTCAGTAACGAAAAGCGCGTTGAAATGCCTATAACGTCGGTGGAAATCTGCAAAATAATGAGAATGAACTCACAAGACCACGCACGCCACACACACACACAACAACCCCTACACACACAACCACCACCACCACCTTTACCACCACCACCACCACCACCGAAACACAGCGGGACCGGGGACAACGGCATTATTTTCGGTCTTGTAAGAGGCCCATCACTTGGCAACTTCCTAATGAATAAAATGAATGAAAATTTATATCGCTTATGTATGTAACATAGACCCATTTTGATAAACTGACACCAGAGAAGACTGACACGTATTATGTAACTATTAGTTTTAATATTTTTATTTTAAATGGAAAATACAATCTGTGTAATAAGCCAGAGAAGATCTTCTCTGTAGAAGCATTGCTGCCGCTTGAATTTGTTTTTATCCGTGTACGGGAAAGAACCCAACATTTTAATTTGGCCTGTATCGGGAATTACCCGTCTGAGTTGCTATGACTACTCATGATATTCAACCAATCAAAAAAGGCTCCACTGTCGGCCATGGACTTTTGTTGCTACCACAAAACCGTACTTCGCACTATTTCAGCGTGTTATGGAACTCGCCAGTGGTGGAAAATGAAAGTCGAAGGTATATAGGAAAATGGAAAGTAGAAAGTATAATAGGCAGTTGATATTTTGCGAACAGATTGTTGGTAGAATTTCTACTGAAATAGTTGTGTTTTACTTTGTGGCAATGCTTCTCTCTCTTCTTCGTCAAATACCTTTCCATTTAAACGTTGTTTGCACGAGGGACAGTTATGTAATTATTTAGTGCTTTAATGAAATCTGGTTTCGCAAATCTCAGGTCCGATATAGGAGTGGATATTTTGCGAAACAGATTTTGTTGGTAAATTTCTACTGAAATATTTGATGTTTTGACTTGTGCATGCTTCTTCTTCGTCAAGTACCTTTCATTTAAACGAATTGTTTGCACGAGGTACATTTGATGTAGTTTTTAGTGCTTATTAAATCTGTTTCGCAAACTATCAGGTCCTATATAGGAGGTGATTATTTTGGGCGAACATATTTTGTTGGTAGCATTTCCTACTGAATAGTTGATGTTTTGACTTGTGCAATGCTTCTTCTTCGTCCAATCCCTTTCATTTAAACGATTGTTCCGAGGTACAATTGATGTAGTTATTTAGTGCTTTGGAAATCTGTTCTCGCAAATAGCAGTGTCCGTATAGAGGAGGTGATATTTTGCGAAATCAGATTTTGTTGGTAATTTCTACGACTAGTTTGATGTTTTTGACAGTTTGATTTTGCATGCTGTCTTCTGCCGCCAAATCCCTTTCATTTAAAAACGATTGTTCACGAGGGTACAGTTGATATAGTCCTTTAGTGCTTATGAAATCCTGTTTTCGCAAAATAATCAGGTCCTATAGGAGTGATATTTTGCGAACGATTTGTTGGGAATTTCTACTGAAATATTTGTGTTTTGAACTTGTGCAATCTTCTTCTTCGTCAAGTACCTTTCATTTAAACGATTGTTTGGACGAGGGTACCGTGGTAGTTATTTAGTGTCTTATGAATCTGTTTTCGCAAATATCCAGGTCCTATACTAGGGAGGTTATATTTTGCGAACATATTTTCAAATTTCATACAATTTGAAATTCAAAAAACTAAACTGTAAAGATTGTCTTCTGAAATCATTTTCGAGTCAACATGACCTTAGTTGCAAATCACATTTGTCATCTCTGTCCAGTGTTTATTTTTTTTTTCAAAAAAATTACCCCTCTTTCCCACCTTCAAAATCTGTTTCGTTTTGTTTCGTTTCGTTGCGCAAAAATATCATAAGCCTATACTTGCTATACTAACTTGCTATATATTATATATACTGCATCTATATAGGCCTATAGCTTGCTCTGCTGCCTGAAGCTTCTTAGACGTTATGAAATTATAAAATGCCATGATGATTATTACAGACATGTAACTAGATGTTATGCGCAATTAATAATTATTGTTTGATCCTTGCACAATGGCTGACAACATGGCAATAAATAGTTTTGCTGCTGCTTTATTTCCTGTGATAAGGTGAATCCTCATAGTCATAGTATAAACATTTGCGCAAGACAAGGAAGTAGGCTAGTTGCCACGGTATAACAAAAATTGATTTAGTGAGCCTCTGGCACGCAGTCAAGTCTCAAATTCCGTGTTTAAAATTGTTTCATTTTAATACCAACTGTTGTATAAGCTTGGCATGGTCATGTAAGGCCATCTTTATCAACCCAGTCACATGATGATGACAGTCCTTAATTAACTGATTGATAAGTTATAGTTTTTATACTACCTATTGTTTATAAAACTTGAGCAATTCACTACCATTCTGCCACATTAGGATCGGTTAGTAGCAGTCAAGTCAGTGCGGAGAAATCGTCCGTTTTTCCGGTATGGTCGTAGTAGGAGAAGGGTCAGCTAACTACTATATATTGTGGTTTTCACATTATTTGTATTGATCGTAGCGCAGTACACAGCCTGTGTTAAATTGGCACATTAATATATTGTGTTCATATCTTGTTTTGTTGTTTTGCGTGATACACAGAAAAGCCTAGAGGTGAAAGTATAATGCCACATAGGTCAAGGACTAGTGAATGAAATTTCACTATTAGTATTGGCAGTAATAGACCCATAATAAGCTATAATACAGTAAAGAACGGAGAGACAAGTACATGCACAAAACATTTTGCCATGATAATAACTATACAATCACTAAAATCAGGAAGTTCATAGGTTCATGATTGTACATATTTCTCCATATGTATGTATCATTACTTGAACAGTAATTGATATGTTGATAAGTGCCTTTTATCTGTGACGAACATTGTTTTATTGCTAATTTTGTATAGGACAATTCTTATGATGTAGTATAGTTAAATGTTTTTCTACTTCTTTTATCATGCCTTGCTGTTTTGGTATCCAAAGACCATGACGGGGATATTCCCCTGGTGAATGTTATGGCATGCGGATACGAGTGCCTTGACATGCGCAAGTGAATCTACACAATACACGTAATATAATAATTTATCTGAGTTCAAATGGGAGCTTATAAAATCTTAAACTGCAGTGAACTGGTGACACAACACAAGGTCATGAGGATTTTCTTGTCAACCGATTCATTGATCATAATATAGAATAAAATAATAACTGAAATAAAAGCGCAGTTTTAGTGAGTAAAATTTGGTTCTATATTTAGAGTCACCGTGTTAGCACGTATATGTCCGCAAGTGTTATGTACAACATGTACAAAGCAGATTGATTCCATGTTGTTTTGTCGGCTGTTCGAAGAAGGCCCACACGTGTTGATGTGTGCGTTTGTATGCGCGTACGCAACGTACGTGTGTATAATTGCGTTTCTATGCTGCATTTGTTTTTGTCAAGCTTAGGCACCGGTCATTATTTACACCAGGAGGGATGGAGGATGCAAACTTTTTTCAGCGAAAAATCCCCCCCCCCCATGGTTGGCCGGTAAAAAACCAAAGCGGCTTAATAAACTCGCCTGGATATTAAACCGGTTTAAACCGCAAGGTTTATGCCACCTATTTTGGCAGAAACTGGCAAAAACCTCCATTTTGTTCCTAAAATGCTTTTGAAATTTCAAAAATTGTATTTGTTGGTTTTTTATTAACTTTGTAGAAGAAGTCAGTATAACAATTAGGGCCTACAGAACAAAAGTGGTTGAAAGTACAGTAAACAGTACTTCTGGCCTTTTTATTACATATGATACATATACAGTTTGACTAACTACCATACTTCACTCTTGAATAACCTTAGTGGAAAAGTGGAAAATGGACTGAAAATTCAACATGTACCTTAAAATTTGATCTGTAGGCATAAATTTCAAACTGTTTAAATGAATCAAAAACAAAATGTGAATTTTTAGGCTAAATTTGAAAAAATAAAATCTGATGAGATAAAGGGGAAGCAAGAGCAAGTACTCGCATTTAGATTAAAGTATGTGATTGTAAATCCATAGCTAGTATTTTGAGTCCTGCAGAACTTTGCATGTTTTGAAAAATTGTCACAGTGTACATTTTCATTTAATTTTTCTTTTCATTTTTACAATGTTTTCTCTTTTTTTTGTATTCTTGTATTGGACAAATATAATAATGCAAGACATATATTGACTATCTTAAGTTATAGAGGGATTTAATTTAGTATGAAATACCCTAAAATGCTTTGCATGACGACCTTAGACATTTCCTAGTTTTTGCCGGTTTAAACCAGTTTATGCCGGTTTAAACCAGGTTTAAACCGTTTCTGGCAAAACTAGTTTTTGCCGGCATAAAGCCAACCCTGCCCCCTCCTTACTTTATGGAATTTCTCCATTTGAAAGTTGAATTCCTGACTGTCCTAAATGAATTTCTCCATTTGAAAGTTGAATTCCTGACTGTCCTAAATTGTCCTTGTACCTACAGGACATGACTGATGGGCGTCATTTGAACGTGTCCCGTGTCTGAACGTGAGAGATCTAACCGCGCTTAAAGTGCAACGACGAGATTTTGAGGCACCCAAATTTGTGTCATAATAGTAATTTCATATAGATTAAGACACTCAATAGATTTCTCTTACCTTTGTATTGCTACAGAAATGTCTTAAACGAGAGAAAAAAGGGGCATTTTGATTTGCTTATTTTCAATATAAAACATTGGACTGAATTCGATGTGTCCTATACGAAATTAGAAATTTCACAATTTTTTGTACCAAAGAAACATTTCTCAACTTAAACCTTTCAGGATGGGGATATTTTGATGAGGAAAAGCTTTACTCAGCGGCAGAATCAGAATTTTCACATTTTTAGGGACACCTGTTATTTGAATGAAATCTCTCGTTGGCACCTTTTAATAAGAAAAAAACCGTTTAAAACAAACCCTGCACTCTTTCCCTGTCCCTTTCTCTCTCTCTCTCTCTCGCACTCTGATATAGCGTCCCTGAGACTGGTTGTCCTACATACTGTGCTCTCTATAGACCCGGTGTGAAAGCAGATATAGTCCGGTGGGAGCCATAGTCCGGGCGGCGCCATAGACGATAACGGAATAAGCGTGCAAACTAATGTGGACGTTCAAGAGTCAACTGAATCGATTGCCCTATTGTTCACCCCCCCACATTGTTCCCGGACTATGAGTACGCCGGACAAAGGGTTACTTCTACACCGGTCTATAGATTACCTCACGCGTCATTCATTTCAGCAATATACCCTATACCCTCGTCTACAAGGTCAAGGTTCAGTCCATACATGTTGACGTGGTTGCTAGGACACTCTCATGGGGGACTCTCAGTTTCGTTACACAGGTGCAGAAGTAATTATAGTCCGCTGTATTCACAGTCCGGCTACATGCAACGGTAAAGAATAGGCACTCGATTCAGTTGACTCTTTACGCAACATTAGTTTCACGCTCTATTCCGTTGTCGTCTATGGAGCCCGGACTGTGGCCCCCGGTGGACTATAATTACTATCACACCGGCTGACAGAGCAAAGTTTAAAAGACTGATCATTAGTAGTTAAAATCAACAATATTTTTTTTGTTGGAATGTTTTTTTATTCACTTTTTGTGTCGCCTGCCTTAGCATGAGGGATCACTCTGTCACCTGTTAAATTGTTGTCTGTTGATGATGTCGTTGTCTGTTGTTGTTGTCTGTTGTGAAAAAGGGTTAACATTTGCCTGTAATATCCGCATTTACTTCGATAGATTTCAACAACACTAATAATAGATGCAACACGGGATTCCTCATTTATTGATGAGGTGAAAGGTCACATACCTAGTTCATGTGAGGTCAAGTTATAAGTTACAAGCTGAAAATGTACAATTGACCGCAATTGAAAAGTTGAAGTTCAATTGGAACCAAACTTGTTTTATGGATATTACACGGAAACCCTCATTTGTTTCTAAGATCAAAGGTCACGTCATCAAGGTCAAATGTCATATTAGGCCTATTATTCACAAACCGCGGCGGCAGGCGACACTAGCGGTCCGAGGATTGCGATGCATTTTATTTATTTAAAGGGCCATTAATGTTTACAAAGATTTCAGGTGAAAAATTAAAGGAGCATTAAAAACTGTCTTTATAGGAAATTATTCTAATGGCCACTTTTGAATTCCGGTCATACATTACATTATGTACTAGGCGATCACCTGGTTTTATCGGTTTTTAAATAATTAGTGGAAAACCGTTTTTACAACAGACAGAAAAAAGAGACTTAAAGGATAAGCAGCGATAATGTGAGAGAATAAAAAAATGTGGAAATGCATTTTCTAGTTTATAAATCAAAGATTAGTTAGCCTTGTTCAAGGCTGTCTGCTAAGTAAGAACCGACAAACTTGCTAATTTTTTTTATTGACATTTATTCTCAATTATTTTGAACATTGTGTTTGCAGGTTTGAAATCAGTGCTTTAGCATTGGAGGGGCTACCCTGTCTATAAAAAAATAAATTGGTATACTCCTTGGTGGTCTGTTGTGCACACTGGATCTAGGAGCCTGCCAGTCTGGGTATAAAACCACAAATACCTATTGTGGTCGGGTGCAGTGGCTATGCTACTCAGGGCGATAGCCTTGTTCTAATTGCTCTGTTGTTTTAATCTTCCCTGTATAAAACTCATATCATTTTTTTTTGCAAATGCAGAAAAAAGCTTACAGATAGAACAAGGCACTCTGCCTGAGTGGAATTTATTGAACTTGCTATTGGAAGGCTGCAAGCATGGAACATAAGCCAGGTGGAATTAGAGCCATCAAATTAGGTGCTTGATAAAATGAATTTTTGCCATGGTATTGCTATTTCTTTAGTTTTAGGGAGGGGAATATGCTCCACTCCTCGCATGATTTCTGCTTAATAATATGATCTGTGACATTATTTGTATCAGACGTGTGAACCAGTGAATGAAGTTGGTAGAGCGCCTTGAACAAGGCTAAAGATTAGTATGTACAATTCCATTTAACTACTTTAATGTAGGAACAAAAACACCAATTAGTGAAAACTATTTGAGGAAATTTGTCATACCATCTCTCCCGCAAATAGACATACAATATTATAACCCAGGAGCTAGCAGACATTTTTAACACATCTCGAGTACAAAATACTTAGTTACCGATGTAGGGGGCACAGAATTAGAAGGTCAACGTCCATTGCATTCAATGGGGCTTGACCTTGTTTCCACCCTACTTCTTAAGCAAGCCTTTGAGACACTCAAAACTATTCCTTATTTTGATCCTATGAGCTCCACCAATAATTTGCACCATTTTTTATCCAAATCGGAGCAACTTAAACATTTGACCCCTGTACAACTGAATTGACCCTTTTTATTGATTTTTGCTGTTTTAGCCTATAACTCTTAAACTTTAGGTTGTAGATAGTACAAATTATACCTTTCCTGAATCCTTGTGGTTAGACAAATAACCTGGTATACTTTTTTTAAAAATTGAACCCCTGTACACATTTTGTCTTGGCCCCCTCTCCTTAAGGCACTTGCGGCACTTAAGAATTATGTGTCAGGAGTCCCTGTCAGCCTGTCTGTCAGCTCCTGGGCTATTCACTTATAAAGTCTGTGATATCACCGGAAGGCTTGTTTTGTTTTCAAATAGGAATTTTTATACGCACGTATAGAAATTACAGAATCAGATAAAAAGTACTGCCTTGTCTTTAATACACGTATTTCAAGCTAACCACTTGCAGGTTACGTTAGCACATCTATGCCAGTAACAAAATACCAAATAGGAATTTTGATGATTTCTTTCGATGTTTCGGATCAACAAAGCGCTGTTTATCCCTTTAATATAATGGACAGTTGTGAAAAATTAAGTATCAACTTTGTTAATTCTAAATAATTAAAGGAACAACTGTCTTGTTTGATTAATACATATTCTGTATTAGTTTAATTAAAGAACACCTGGTTCTTTCAATGACACCTTGAATATCCATCATACCATTCCATTTACACGAAGTTATTTTAACTCTGAATAATTAAAGGAACAACTATCATAGTTAATGCATATTTGGTATTAGCTCTGAGCTTTTTAAAGCAACACCTCTTCACATTATTAATACTAAGTTTCAGTAATCCTTTAGGGTCTAAGGCCGTTGAAATATTCTATTTTTTAAAAATTCAGCAGCAATCTACTTTTGAAGTAAAAAAATGCCAGTCAATCTCTGGTAGTAAATATTTTAGAAACAACCACAGTGTTCCATTAAACAAGATAAAGTAATACAAAATGCGAAGTCTACATTTATAAAATTATGTAGTCCTTTAAATCAGAATTAACTGACACAAATTGACAGTATCCATAATTATAGTGGCCAATTAAAGGCACTATCAGTGAGTTGCTAAATCAGAAAATCGAAAAAAATCACCAAAATCCGATTTTTCATGTTTGTAACAAGACCAGGTTATTCTAAATAACCTGCCAATGATAGGACCAGAAGCAACCTAATAAGGAACAAAATCGGAAATTTTAGTCATTACTGTCCGTTCGGACACTACTACAACACGTAATATGCATGGGAGATTCCTATCATTGAATACTGCCTATTTTCTTCATTTTCTGTAAATTCTTCAGTTGCGCAAAAAACCTTATGAGCATTCTATTCGAAGGATCCTGCGCCTTTTTGAAGCCATTCCTGCACACAACAATTAATTGATTTTGTACTCTTCGGGTAAATACTGATAGTGTCTTTAAATAATTTTGTATAAAGAAACTGATTAATACGCCTAATATTTTTTCACTCAAATTATCTATAGCACAGTGAGTAATCCAATGCTCCTTAAAATAAATAAAAATAAATATAAATAAATTTCAACAGAAAAACAATTGACTGATTGCAATGATTGATTGCCCTAATCAGCTTGACTGATTAGTCTGATCAATTTAACTGTTTTGATAATCAGCCTTTTAACTTAAACCTGTAAAAACTGTCACAACGGAAACGCATTGTGCATGCAATTTCCCGCCTAAACAAGTACCATGACAACTACCATAAGCGACTCGTGAGGCCAAGTATACTTTAGAACAAAGGTAACATTAAGTTTGCTGCTTAACTATCCTTTAGGTGGAGAGAAGCTTACACCAGTCGAGCGATAAGTAAGCCTCCAGAAGGTTCTATATATATATATGTATATATATATACTATATAGATATATATATATATAGTATATATTTATATCTATATCTATCATCTATATAATATATATATATATATAGATATATATAGATAGATAGTATATATATATATTTATGACTTAGATTGACCCATAGGGCGAATATTAATATTAATTAGTCTATAATGAACCTTCTTATATGCTAATTAATTAATAGTCATGTCTTTTGTTAGCTATTGAGATTATCTCTCATTTGCATAAATTAAATTTCATTTCGTTTGCGGAATAAAGCGCACAACAAGATACGTTAAGAGCCGAAACAAACTTTCGCTATCTAACGTAACAGTCTATGTTTATGAATAGAAAATTTCGCCCTAGCGAGGGATATATATATAGAGATATATATAGATATAAGTATATATCTATATATATATCTACATAGGCCCCTATTTATTATAGGACCCAATGAACAAATGCATGGCACTTGTAACATTGCGTCACTACTCAATTCCCCCCCCCCCCAAAATGGAAGCCAAATCTTAATATTTTAAAATAGGCCATATAACAGCAAATAATGCAGATAAAAATAAACATGAATACTTAGATTATGTTGTTAGACACCAATAATGTATTTCTGATACTTTTAAAGTTTTGTAACATGAAGTCAATCACTATGGCAGCCACAAATGTGAATATCTTCAAAAAATATTGACACAAATGTCTAAATATTACCTTCAAGTATAAATTATTGTGTCCATGAAACATATGAAATTGTACTATGATCATAACCAAGTGATACCATGTAATCCAGAAAAATGAAAATGCGTGGTCAAATTATAAATTGAGGCAATATATGTGAACAAATGTAATTCCTATGGTATTGTTGTACTGCACATATTAGTTGTATTTCATTTTGGGCATTTCAAAACAAATTGAAATGTATGTGGTACATTGGTTAGGATGCAAAGTACATTTCTAATGTCATTGACGACATTGATTTCGATTGAAGGCTGTAATAATTATAAATTTGTGCCAAGTATTTTTTGAAGATTGTGTTCACGTTTGGTGCCTGCCATATTGATTGGACGTCATTGTTTACATTTAAGTGTGTCTTCTAGCAACAGAACCTAAGTACTTCTCGTCTCTTTTTATCGCAGGTATTTGCTGTTATAGGCCATTTGAAATTATTGGATTTGGCTTCCATTTTGAATTTGAAGTATGACTTAATGTTACAAGTGCCCTACACTTTACATTGGACCTAGAGTATATCTCGTCAATCCATAGTTTGATGTAATATAGGGTTGAATAGATAAGTAGCATTTATGGCGAAGCCATCTTGGTTTCTCAAAATGCTCAAGGATGCCGTGTGGAACCGGCAGATTCTTATTCTTCACAACCCTTAATCTATCATTTTCAGCAAAAAAATTGGGTCCATACTCAAACTTTACCGTCACATGAAGGTTCTACCTGACTATGAGAAAACACATATAGCATGGGCAACCTATTGGACTAGCTTGGACTTGTCCAATGAACTGTCGTGAACTACCTAATTAATATTATGAGGTACTGGTAACAGTGAATATAGCCTGAGACATACCAATGATGCATGCAAGTACTCTCTAAATTTCTTAGATTAAAAATGGAGGACAAATCTGACTTTTGATTAAATTCTTAATCTCTTAGGTTAATATTTCGATTTTGTAGTTGCGATTTAAATTGTAATCTAAACTTGGATTTGTCCTTGGTTTAAATTTTACCCCAAAAAATATATAATTTTTAATCTAATAAATTTATGAGAGTAGTGAATCAGTGGCAGTCTCCATTTCGATTACTTTTTAATCTAAGAAATTTAGAGAGTAGTGAAATTCAGGGCAGTAGTATTATTTCCTTACAATGACTAGCATGGATGATGCTTAGAGCGAACAGACGTTATAATGATTCCCCTTTTAAAGCTCAATAATCTACCGTAAAACTTCAGTAAAATACTTATATTCCTTGGAATACACCAATTCATGCATACAACCAACCATCTGTCTAGGGGCTGATTATTCCTGTACTATCAGATACCTTACGCCGATGAATTTATCCTGTGCATATACAATAATTTTTGCAATGGTAAAAACGGTTTCGACCAGGTGGGTTCATTCGAATGTGTGTTGCAAACTACACGATTCCCACAAAATAAGTCCCCAAAAAATTCAAGAACATTCTGTTGCATAACTTCACTTAGAACTGTATGATTGGAAAATTAAAAAAAAAATGAAGAGAGGAACATTTGCCTCTGCCACAAAAGTCGGTGCTTTAAAAAAAAACTTTTGGCATCAACACACACTCATTTTCCCAAAAATGATGTTTTCAGAAAAAGTAGCACTTTGCCGTAGTAAAAGGTCTAAAGTCAAAAATTTTAAATTTTTAACAACGATTTCGTTTCCTTTCTTTATATTGATTGCGGTCTGAAGTAAATAAGCTTAGAGCATTAACGCAAAGGCAAATGAATAAACAAACAAGACAAATATGCAGGCAAACAAACTGAGATGTAAGTTTTACATTCATCAGTATCAAATAAAGTCATTTTTCTTTGCATATTGCCTTTTTTTTTTATAAAAGAAAGAGGTACTAGTTCTATTTGAAATCAAATCAAAATAAGCTTGTTTTGTCATTCAGAGTGAGACTCAATAGTCAATGTTTCCTCCATCTGCACTGATGACATCGTTGTAGTGTTTACAGATGCTGTTTACCAATTTGCTGATGTTCTGATGAGAAATGTGGTTCCATGGATGCTCGCGGATAATTCCACCAAGCTGTTGAGCCAGTGTAGCTTTCTCCTAAATGTATCGATCTGCTTCACAGTTCGCCTGGTGTTGCTTACACCCATCTCATCTCATTGTTTGTTTGTTTGTCTGCATAAATTGTCTTGTTTATTTGTTTGGCTATGAGGTAATGTTTTAAGCTTATTTACTTCAGACTGCAATGAATAAAAATGAAAGAAAATGAAATCGTTGTTGTAAATTGACAATCGTTTGACTTTACACCTTTAGATACTGCAAAATGCCACTTTTTTTCTGAAAACGTCATTTTTGGGGAAAAATGGAGTGTGTGCCGATACCTAAAGTGTCTTTTAAAAAGCAACAACTTTTGTGACAGAGCCTCTCTTTAAAACTTGTTTAAATTGTCTGAACATCCAGTTCTATGTGAATTTATGCAAAGAAATGTCTTGGGAAGGTGGGAGAGGTGTAGGGGGAGGTGTCAAGGTATGACTAGGTTGACCTATTATGATAGGTGCTGGCATGTGAGCATTATTTTCTGAATGGTCGTCTGTCCCCTTGCCCTTTCTGGTGTAAGGGATCATCTCAGATTCTGGAATTTCTTCTGGATTGCGATTGTCATTAACTCCAAATAATCTTTTGGATCGAAATATATTCCGAGTCTGTTTGCATGAACTACGGACTTGACCAATTTGTTTGTTTCACTGTGTCTCTGTTTGTATGTGAAATTATCATACGCATCACATATATAATATAGACCTGTCCATTTCTTGCAAAGTTTTGGTGATAAGCCTAACGTGTTTGTTGACAATACAGCCATGCACGCTGTACTTTGACTTTGCACCAGCAATATTATCCGTATCAATGGATTTAGGGATCTCAACATTTTCCAAAACTTTACTCAATGATTGCTGTGTATGTTTCCCTAAGGGATGGGTCATTATTTACGCCAGGGGGGAATGGAGGATTTTGAGGGGGAACCCGAAATTTTTTTGTAAGAGAGAGGGGGGAACGTGAAATTTTTCCTCAACGAGAGAGGGGGAACATGAACCTTTAAATGGGGAAATCAGCATGATCAAGGGGGAACGTGAATTTTTTTGAACGGAAGCGAGGGGGGAACGCGAAAAATTTTTGCCGAAAAAAAAAAAAAAAAAAAAAAAAAAATAATGACCGCTCCCTAAGTTAGAATTGTCAGGCATTATAGCTGTATCAATTGCTAGGGTACACTCTTTTCCCAAACAAAACAGAGTAAGGACTCAATTCAGTTGATTGAGTCTTTGGGGTTGTGCGATATGCCCACATGACACTAGGTAAATTACCAGTCAGATTGTTCAGGCTTGCAATATGGGCCATTCTCCGTTAAAGTGTTCAAGTTAGGTCTCCAAAATGACAAAATATCAACATTAAGGAATTCCTGAAAATTATTGAAAATCGTAAACTTTAATATCCTCAGAACACGGAACAATGCATGGGTGATCTTAACAATATCCGATTTTTAGTATAATAGCCTAACGTTAACACTGAAGTAACGTATCTGGGTAACGTATCTGGTCGGCTTTTTTCTTAGTCGTGCTGTTCTTGATGAAAGTACATGCTTCACCGACTTAGTCTCTATACCTTATCAGGTATTACCACCATATGGTGTGGTATTCGACTTCACGGCATTTTGCAAGAGCGTAGCGGGATGGAGGTAACGTATCTGGCGCGGTATGAACGTAACATGGGAGATTTCTTTCATTACTAGGGCTGGAAATTGTTACTTTGAAACCAGATTTTTATGCAAAACATGTATAATACATGTATAACATTGACATCTGCTCGATTTATCACATATTGGAACATTGTTCTTCCGTTATTTTTTAGCAATTTTGTATCCATTCCAATTATGGTAACGTATCTGGCTGCAAAATTGGCGACTTTAATAATCCAATATTATCATGTTTTGAACTTAATAATTAGGGCATAATAGAGGCTGATAAAAATGCAATGTAATTTGTGATATGCGCTCTTGTGTAACGAGCAGGGACACGGATTTGGGCTGGCGACATGGCGATAAGAAAGAATTATGCATCTTTAGCCTTATTGCTTGATACTTTCTAGTCCTGATCATTTTGAAAAACATAACTCCTGAGTATAATTTATATTAATCAATATGCATTCTAACAGGCAAACACAAGCTTTAAACTGTGCATGACTGTGAGCGACACGAAAAACCACTTTCTGAACACTTTATCGGAGAATGGCCCATATGATGCATGCAGGCTTTCCAAAATTACACTGTTCATGTGCTCACATGCTGCATTTGTCTGTCATAACTCTACATGTACATCGCAGCCAGTAGCTGCCAGTGTCGAATAAGAGTAGGGTGAAAACCCCTAGCTGTTCCCAATCCGCCCCAGCTTCAAAAGGTGGACCATGTTAGGAGCGTTCGTATCATGGATGCACGCGGCCCAGGATTCAGTTGAATAAATGCTGACACCACCACAAGCCATTACCAATGACTTGTGGATACGCAAAGAAGAACTACTGGTTATAATTTTGGTAATTTGGAATATAACACAGTTCCTTGACGAGGTTTGAAACAAGATTTGCTCCTCTATCAGTCAAGATGGAGGATGGGGCACCATACCTACAAATGACTTCGGCATATAACATTCTTGCAACTTCCGAAGCATGCATAGTTTTCAAAGGATATGCTTTGCACCATTCGAGTATGCATCTACAACAAGTAAAGTATACTGATAGCCATCTGAAGTCTTTTTTAAAGGGCCTAAGAAATCGAGGTGTAATCTACTAAAAGTGTCACCTGTTGGGAGTGGTTGCAATGGGTCTGGCTTGGCATGATAATTACGTTTCACCTGTTGGCATACCTCAGGCCTCACATGATTTTACATAGCTTCTATGTTAAAGAACATTCTGGACCAGAAGTATTTTTGTCTATGATACGGTCGCTTCAAACCTTGGTGTCCGCCCAATAGTGAATCGTGATATGACAGAAAAACATTTCGGAGAGTTTGGGGAAATACTGTTTAATTAGCCTTTCTGTTTTGAGAGATTTACCACGAGGGTAATAAAGGTGATACAATACCTCGTTTTCAATACCGTAGTCCTGAGCTTCTAATATATGCCTCTTTGGCATCTTTGGGCAAGGTACTTGAAACAAGATACTCCATGTATGGTTTTAGCTCTACACCACTTTTTGATGAACGAAAATGTCAGGTAACTGTTCAACTGGGGCGATTTTTCGATTGTATTGATCATAATACAGTAATTTTCAATCTGGTCCAAAAAACAATTAGTCCGCCAGACATCCGTCGTAGTGTAGTGAGCATGCAAAAGCGTAATTACCAAGTATCTAATGTGAAGCACCCTATGTCCGGACAGAGACCAGTTGCTAAGCGCCTTATATCAAGAGAGAGTTTCTTAAGCAAACTCCAACCCCTTGAAACAGTCTCTAAGGAATTTAAGAGAGAGTCGCCTTGTGGAAAGAAAGACTATATTGATATTGAACCTGGTGAGCATCTTCCACCTGGAGCTGAGCTGACTCCTCATGAGCTGAATGGAGATGTCTCAACAGATTGTGAACTGGAATCGGCCGATCTAAGGTGTCCTTGCAGAAGTGGGGGCTACCTGGAAGCAGATCAGAACACTACCTGTGATTGTGGAACAGCACTGCAGACAATGGAACATCTCTTGGTCTGTCCAATATTGGAGCAACAATGCACAGACAAGAACCTTGCAGAATTCAATGAAGAAGCCAGACATTGTACCTACCTACCTCTGGCTGGATCATATTTGAGAACTACTGTGTTTGGATACGATAAGAAGAAGAAGCTTTTTCTATTTTGACCAAAATGTACCGATCATAATAATCAAAAGCAACCGCTCGCAACACATTGAATAGTCCGTCATTTCCCATAACTCACGCCGTCGATTTGTTCTCGATTTTGATTTTTTTTTAGCACCATTTGCAAAGTTGTTAATGAACGTCCCCAGAGTGGTTTATTTGTAGAAGGTCAACTGTTTTAAAATAACGAACTCAAATTTATTTTTCGTTATCATACATTCCAAGTGGAATGCATCATTAAGTTTTGTCTCAACTGTTGCAATTGCAGACTCTGTTAACTCGCCCTGCATGGGATCATTACTTTAAATAACACACCAGGTGTCTTGTTGTCGTGCTCGCGCGCGCGCATGTGTGTGTGTGTGTGTGTGGTGTTTGTAACATATTGGAGAGGTTTCGGATATACGAGCGTAATAAAGTCTAGTTACAACTCGTCCTTGACATTGGAATCAGTATCGAAATTGCTACGCATGTCATAATAGAGTGTTCCCCAGTCTCGGCTCTTGAAGCAAGTTCATTTTTACAATTCTTATTAACCATTATTGTGGGAATTCTTGTCCATTTTCAGGCTACGAAATGGTAAAAATGTCAATATAAATCGCGTCACATGAACTCAACTCCAAGTCGGACTCCAAAGTTCTGACACAGTGCCCTCTTTATCCAAACCCTACAAGAGTATTGGCCTGGCCGTTTTATTTATGGTACTTCCATACTAGTAGGGGATCCATGGGTGGCATATTTGAGGGAACCCTACTCAAGATACACTAAAAGGTTTGAGAAGTGTTTTTTGGACAATTCGAGGGTGCTGATTCCGAATATGCACCATGCAAAATTGTCAAGTTGGTGGAAAGTGGATTTTAAAGGGGCATTACCCGATTTTCCTTTTTTTTTTAAATATAGCTTTATGAAACCATGTGCAAGATCCACTAATTTGCCTAAAGTGTTGAAGAAGTATTTTATGTCAATTTGAGGGTACTGATTTCATAAAGACACCTTTACAAAATCACCACATTGATGGAAAGTGGATTTTAAAGGGGAATTACCCGATTTTCCTTTTTTTTTTTTAAATATAGCGTTATCAAACCATGCGCAATATCCACTTTTTTGACTGAAAGGTTTAAGAACTGTTTTTGGACAATTCGAGGGTGATGATTCCGAATATGCACCATGCAAAATCGTCAAACTGATGGAAAGTGCAGTTTAAGGGGGCATTACCGCTTGTCCTTATTATTTTTAAATAGCATTATCAAACACTGCCCAAGATCCACTAAAATACGAGTAAAGGTTAGGAAGTGTTAGGTGGAATTGAGGGTGCTAATATACACCAATACAAAGTCACCCCAGTGGTGGAAGTTTATTTTAAAGGGGAAATAATTAATTTCCTAGTATTTTGAAAAAAAAAGATTATTCCAGGGATAAATAATTTTAGAGCACATAGAGGTACTCTGGAGGATGGGCTGCCTTGATATCATGTTCATGTAATGTTGTCTTTAAAACTGGTATGAGAATTAAAGGGCACTCTTCTATTGGAAATTAGATTGAAAAAATCAAAATTAATTGTTGTTTTAAGGTTAATAATTTGTTTACTTTTCTTCCAAATTTGTCTTTATGTGAGTGGTTCCAAAGAAGGATCGCATGTTTATCAGTTTCCAGAGAAAAATAATGTGTTTTTATCATGTACTTCCGTTAATTATCATTAATTGTTTACCAAAGATAATAGTAATTGAAAGAAAACTGTCAGAAAAACTGGTGGTAGTGTCAGGTATTTATTTAAGTTGCTTTTTAAAGAGGGTGGCGTATAAATAGCAATCAAACATTTCTTTTAGACCCATCAAAATGGCAGGGTTTTACAAAAATATTCAAATTTGTGTCGATCCTATTAAAAGGGGCGCATCAGGCTTTTTATCACCCAATTTCTGAAGAAAATGGATCCCCCTCGGGACACAAAATACAATCCCACTTCACCAGCTCATTATTGGTTTACGTTTGTAAATTAAAAACCATTAATTAGTTACGACAGGGGAATAAGGTGTTACATTATTTCAACGAACTATCTTTTCCCGTCCTTTTTAGAGAAGCATTTCACATACAAATATAATAATTCTATTGTTTTTTAAGAACTATTATAAATTGCATTTAGAGTAATTCATATTTAGCAAGAAACCAAAAGGGCAATATAAAGATATAACCCAAAATCAGTGACCGTAACCAGTGCGAGGGAAGGGGCAACCCCAGTCATTGGGAGAAGGTGGTGTTTGCTCCTTCCCCCCCCCCCCATGCTCTTGCCCCTGCCTGCATGCTCCCTCCCAAACGAACATGGCTGGTTACCCACATGATAAAAAAAAAAAAAACGGATCTCAAAAGGTTCCCGCCTGAAAAAATTTTGGTTTGAGTAGTCTGCAAGATATGAGCATGAACAATAAGTCAGCAAAACAGAATTGTCCACGAAAGAATCCATAATTTTCTTAAAGGCCTCCGTCACACAGCAGATTTTTGGCTAGAAAAACCCTTCCAGACTTCTCCAGACTGGTGACGATTGGCCTTTCGAAAATCGTGAGGCAGTTCTTTCTGTTCTGTTGTAGGTTTGGGCAGGTCTGGGCCTGTTTTGTTACAGGAGTCTGTATGGTCTTACCCAATTATTGCTAGGAAAACCCGGCTTCCAGACTGCTGAAACTGGTGCCGATGGCATTTTTCGAAATCGTGGAGCAATTTTTCTTGTTAAGTGGGTAGTTTGGCCACGTCTGGAAGTCTGTACAGTCTTCTGCATCGTGTGTGGTTGGGAGACGTGGCAATTTGAAAAAAAAAGCGCAGATTTTTGTTGCAGCTTAAAAAAAATAGGGCGGGTTTTGGAATCGGGAAGGTCGGCAAAAACACATGAGCGGTTTGGAATCGGTAGCCGATGAGTTAGCACGCATCATGAGTGGTTGTGTGCAGTTGGAAAGTGGTCAGCAATGACTCTGCTCCAAGCTGGAGAGAAAATGTAAGCAACTGGGAACCTGTTTAATCGGCGACTAAACTCGGGCGACTACAGAGATTAAGTCGCCCGACTTGCAGTCTTGACCGCAACTTGCGCTGTCGTGTTAATAAGGTCTGCGACTGATTGAGAATGACAAGTGACATGCTTGACGCCTACTGCTCGGCGATTTAGCATCTCTTGTCTTGTAATTTGAACAAGACTGCAGCCGGGTTGAAAAGAAATTGTGTATTGTGTAGTAGGAAGACGTTGGGTCGCGTCGCGGGTTGTCTTAATGTGACGGTACCTTTTATTGGCGTCAACAACTCGGCGCCCAATCGACGAGCAATCTTGACAGCGACATGTCAAAACTTGTTGCGTCATGTAAGGGTCGGCGACTACCGGGGACTGAATCTTGTGGATTTTCCATGATGCTGTCGCCTACTGCTCGGCGTTTCAGCTCCCTTGCCTCGTAAACCGAAGGGGATACTCGCAGACTATCATTTCCCTGGTCGGGATTAAAAATTGTAAAGTTTGCAAGTTTGAACAAGAATGTAGCCGATTTTTGTTTAAAAAATGAGGGTCGTGTGTAGTCGGGAGTTGGTTGGGTCAGGAGCTGTCACTGGTGACGATACCTTAAGGCTCAGTCACACAGCCCCCCGAATTTTTTTTGATTAAAAACCAAACGTCCAGAATGCTCAAGACTGGTGCCGATTGGCCAATTTTCGAAAGTTTTTCTTTGTCAATATAGTTCTGGGACAAGGTCTGGAAGTGTACAATCTCTGTAGTCTTACCGTTATGTGCTAGAAAAATGCTTCCAGACTGTTCAAAACTGGTGACGATTGGCCCATTTTTAGAAACAAGTCGTGAGTAATTTTCCTTTTTCGGTGAAGTTTTGCAAGTCTGGGAGTGTCTGTTCAGTTTTCTGCAGACTTGTGTGGTCGGAAGCAAGTGGGCAAATTGAAAAAAACCGGCCACATTTTTTCAGCTGCAAGAAAAAAATCGTTGCGGGTTTTGGAGGAGTAGGGAAGGTCGTGACAGCAAAATGTCACAAATTGTGCTGTCATGTTAAGGTTTGCGAACTGATGGAACTGAACAAGTGTCATTGCTTGACCTTGTTGAATTTTTCTGATGCTGTCGCCTACTGCGAGGCGAATGAGCATCTCTTGTCAAGATACGTATTGTTGTAAGTTTGAAAAAGGCGCCAGACCGAATTTGAAAAAAAAAATGTGGTCTGTGTAGTGGGTAGAGGTCGCGGTCAGCGTCGCGGGTTGTCTGACTCTATGTGACTGTACCTTTCTTGGCGTCAAACAATTCGGCAAACAATCGACGAGCAGTCTTGACAGCGACCATGTCATAACTTGTGCCGCCGTTTCAAGGTCTGTGACTGATCGGGGGAATGACAAGTGGCGTCGCCAATGAAAATATGATTGATCTTGTTGATTTCATGATGCTGTCGCCTACTGCTAGACATTTCAGCATCCCCTGTCTCTTTGACGACGGGGAAACTCGCTGACTAATCATCCCTGGTCGGATAAAAATTGTAAATGTTGCAAGTTTGAACAAGACTGTAGCCGATTTTGAAAAATGCGGTCTTGCGCATCGTGAAGAGGTTGGGTCGGGAGCTGTCTTGTGTGTGACCGTACCTTTAGGCATGGAAATCGCCATGCCCCAATCGAGAGATAGTGTTCCATCCCCCCCCCCTCCCCCCCACCCCACCCTTACACAAACGATAACTGTATTTAGCACACGCATCTATTATTTCAAGATTTGAAAGCTGGTTGCCAACAACATTTATGTGTAACTTATCAGTCCATCATAAAATACCCGATGACAAGTCTGCAGTTGTTCTAAAAACCATTTCTGCCTTGCCAGATCAGAGGCACGTAAAATTAAGGCAATAACATTAAGACATATTTACAGTTTCCTCCACCTTTCCCGGTGGTGGTGGGGCACTCAAGATAACCTCTTTTTCTTACTTTTTTGTATCACAAGGACCCCCTTTTTTGTGCTGCGGTCTTACCTTTACCCATAACCCCCGTTTTAAATCTTCATTTGTTCATAAAAGTATCCACTTTAAACATTTAACACCCAAATTCCAAATTTGGCACACGCTACTCGCACACTTTTGCAATTTTAATTTCATGGCACTTTGAACTCTGAAGAGACCACTTCCTATTTGAACTTCAGGTGTTACCCAATGGCCCCCTGCTTAAAGTTACATACTGAATGACACCATTATTATTCAGGCGGTGTATTGAATGACCCTTATTTTTTTGGTACTTATTTTAACCTGAAAGGCCCCTACTCTTCACCTGATGGCCGAGACACATAACCGTCACTTCAGATGGCGTGCCCCAGAACCTTTTTAGATGAAGATCCCATGACCTGAGATTTTTTCATCCCAGCAAATCCAGACTCGTTTGTTATCACGTAAAGAGCGTGTAACTAAAATGCTGCCCTCACTTGAAAACAGACTGGAGGCAAGTACTTATTTGACTTTCAAATTTAGAACTTATAGTTTCTGAAAAGAATTCTTAGTGCTACTATTACTCGTATTGTCTGCCATTGTTTCAAAGTTGTCACGCATGCCATTGTGTAAAGGTTAAGGGTGCAAATAATATTCATCCCACGTTGGGCTTTACTTCAACTATCTCTTAAATCCGAGTAGTAACCCCTTTATTCATTTAGCGGTAGAGGTTTTCATACATTTTAATAAAATATCAAACAAATTTAATATCCCTGACTTAATGTGACGTTGAAATTTTTGAAGATGTGCATACTTTTATCGTATTAAAAAAGCTAGTTTTATCAGGAATTGGTAATTGTCCCTTTAAACATACAAAATTTCACCAGTGCCACCAACTTATCAATTTTGCATGCAGCAGTTTTGAACTCAGCACCCTCGAATTGACCTCAAACCACCTCTCATATGTTTTAGTGTATCTTGAGTATGGTTCAACCTTATTTTGATCCTTTTAGTCTTGATGGCATCCCCTAGTAACCGGCGGATTCTTACTCGTGTGGAAGCCTATACGGCAGCTACATTGTGTCTACCACGGCAGCTAAGGCACAGTACACACTGGGCTAAATTGCGAGGCGGTAGCTGCAAGATGCTTACTAAGTACACCGTTATTAGGTAAACAGTAATTTGGCTACTCTGCGTTACCTACCCCAATGGCTACCCTTGTAATTGCCCACTAGTGGAGAAAGTGGATGTTGAGTAGACAGTACCGTGTAACAAGTCACTACCACGTAGCTACCCCGCGGTTACCACGACGCCATTGTGAAGTGGTGAAAATTCATAAATGAGGGCGCTATATCACTTGGTCTCCTTTTAGCGTTTTTTAACTTTTTAGGAAAATCATTACGAAATTCAAATTCGAGCATCAAATCAAAAACCCCCATATACACACTTGGTAAATAAATATCAAATATATGGCAAATATCAAAAACTAAATTTGTGCATGAGAAATACCGCGCGCGCTGAGAGCCGGTGTAACCCCGTAGCTACTCCACGACAGTGCAAGACACCCGTGTGTACACTATCCGTCTTCTGCGGCAAAAATACACGGAATCCTGGCTGGCAAGTGTACTTCTAGTGGGTAGGTAATTAATCCATGTCTACTCGGTGGTGCTGTGTGGTACTCCATTAAGAAATTGGCTGTTGTATATAGCGAAAGCAGCGAAACCAAGAATCCTAGGACAATGAAACCCATCGACCTTAGGCCCAGTTACAGTATTCTATACTTAACAGCCTTAACAGTTAACTGGGTTACGGAACAGTGAACTTTACGCCCCACCACATTCCACTTGTCTTATGTGTAATCTTTGTTTTTGACATTTTGAACGCCTCAAATTTTGTCCAAAAGACAACACTGATTACAGACCCTGCCGGGAGTCTAAGCTGGTCTATCTTATCCCTACATCTTCATATAACATTGCTATAATGGAACCCATATTTTCATTTTAAACAATATTTCCAATTTAAATGCGCTGAATTGTCCACTACCTCCCTAGCTCCACAAAATGTTAGCTTATTTTCGATATTTGATGTAAAAACTATGCTACCTTAAAGGTGCGTGTTCCGATCGTCTTTGGGACCCCCCTGATTTACCCGGAAGTAGTATCGATTTTGATATCAGATGAAAGGCAGTATTTTTCTCATTGTCGTCCTGAAATTTGAGCCCTCGAATCCATTTCATTCCCAAGATATAAACAAAAAACCGCCGTTTTAGTGGTTAACCACTTTTAATAGCACGGTATTGAATAGGGCTTTGCAACATGCATTATTGCGTCTACCATCAAAACCGCAAGTTTGTTTCCCACGGTACTTGATGGGGTGTATGTGCAAGTGCCAGGCTCTCATATCAAGTAGAGAACACAATACACATAAATCGGAACAACCACCTTTAAGCAGAATAATGTCTGTAAATTTTCCCATATTTTGTCCTAAAAAGCTGCCATTGGGTTCGCCTCTGGCAATGGGCCCGCACAATTCGTGTTAGGATTTATAAATACTTTCCAGTAAACATTTAGTTTTTGGCAGAGACGCTTCAACCAGTATCTCCGGAGGCGCGTGTCGAAGGCGAAACCTTCGTCTTTGGGCAAATAGGGATAGTTCTGTGTAGCATAATGTGTCAAAGTATTATGCGGTCATCATAATGGGAGATTGTAGCTACTAACCGATTGCTCGTGCCAAGATTATCTTTCAACTGAACCCTTTCTTAACCACAACACAAATACCTGACAGTGACACAAAACAATGCCGCCAGACGGTAGTATCACATTGGTTTGACCGCAATGCATTCATACGGCGCCTTAGTCCGTATTGCCCAGTCAGTTCCCAGGAAAGTTACGGAAGATTTATCCCAAAAAAACCCAAAACACACACACACAATAGATGCGGAAAGGCGGTGCGCAAGAGCCTCGCCATGAGAGGGCGCTATACCACATCGTGTAGAGGGACGGTAGGAAATAAAAATAAAGCGCACCGCCTTGATGAAAGGCTAGCCAACAATAAAAGTGTTAACTGTTTTTATCTTTTTCAGTGATTGGTAATATAGCATGCTTTACTCTATCTACGTCAATACTTAACGTTGATGCCGTTGGTGCAATGTTTTCACGTCAGTTGTAGAGGCAGAAAGAAACATGGCAGTCACGCAGCAGCGGGTGAAAATAGTCAAGTCTTGTTTCAAAATCCTATTCTGCATAGTGATGTTTAGATCTTACCTTCACATCAACGAACTACGGCAGATTGCGACTGACACAGGACTGAAAGTGGACGAATCTGCAACTGGAAATCGAGAACCGATAAGGGGCGATGATGTGCTCTTGCAACGCAGGACTGACGGTACGTGATGACACACTGTAAAGAGCCTTTAGAATTCCACATTCTTTTATGTTAAAAGCTAAACAAGTTCAGAGGTTTGATGGTTAAGTTAATCTTTAGAAATTTGATACTCAATGAATTTGATATTTGAACTAATCATCAGAAAGAAAGAGTCGGTAGTCAAAGTACACAGGACTTAAGTTTTCATAACACAGCTTACCCAAAATCAAAGCAATAAATGAAATTTTAGAATATTTGACTCCTGTGTAAACTTAAATTCTCCCACCTGATCAGAAAAGAATGCAACATTGTTTTTCCGATCAGTAGGCGCCAGTAGAATGCATTTAATATTGTGGCCCTCCCCTTTTTATAAGACTTGATCCAGAAACTTTACATTCAATACAGTGATTCAAAAAGATTTACATTCGATTTCAGAAAAATATTAAAAGTATTTAATAAGTTTGGAAATTATTTTTTATACATTAAAACAATAGCTCATTATATCCATTGTCATTGGTAAAAAAATCGAAAATTTGCCTTTTCCTATTGCCTTTGGTAAATTAACTGAAAGCCGCCAAAACATATTGACCACGGTTATACAATTCTTCACGTCCACCGCAGCAAAGCCATTGAGTTACTGTTATCTAAATGTTTTTTTTTTTTTTTTTTTTACAAAAGACACGCGTCCTTGCTCTTTGTTTGATTCCCCACACAGAAAACGGTGCAAATCAGTGATGTTTTTCGCTATGTTAAAGTATAGGGGGAATTCATGTTCAAACTGGCAATCTATGAACTAACCGTGGTCTTCGCTTTCTCCAAACAGATACAGCTTCACGTGCACAGACTTTTTTACAGATAAGATGTCCCTTTATGATTTGGTCAACTTTAAAATGATGTGGGGCTCCTGAATTTGTCAAGACCACGCATTATTTAAACAGGATTTTTTTCACTTTTCATCCTTGTTTTTCAACCCCAAAAGTATCATTATAATTATAATTATACCATCTGAGGTATGAAGTAGACTTTTAGAAACATTTCTGCAATATTTGTAAAATGAAACAACGTATTTATGAGCCCCAAAAACGAAGTTGATTCAAACGTTTTCTACCAACTGGAGAGGTCAGCGCTGCACCATTGTTTTCATGTGAAAAAGAAAATAAAGCATGCCAGCGTGACCTGCTGTCTCACTGTATTTAATAAGTTTGGAAATTATTTTTTATACATTAAAACAATAGCTCATTATATCCATTGTCATTGGTAAAAAAAATCGAAAATTTGCCTTTTCCTATTGCCTTTGGTAAATTAACTGAAAGCCGCCAAAACATATTGACCACGGTTATACAATTCTTCACGTCCACCGCAGCAAAGCCATTGAGTTACTGTTATCTAAATGCTTAATAACCTTTTTTCCCTCAACTAATAATTACCTAATCCCGTACCAACTGTTGCTGATAATACACTGTTGCTCATAAAGTTGGAATAAAATATTTTTACCACTTTTAGTGAATTATTCTTCCAGTCTGAGTTAGTTATGATATATAGGGTGTATATCGCCACACCACTTGAATGTTAAGTCTCTTCCGAACATATCACATGAACTTAGTCCATTAACCCTTTACGAAATGTGTCCTTAGCCTGAAGGAAAAGGGGGTATTTGAACGGCAGATTTAAGGATTTTGTTACAAGTTTTTTACATCAGTCATTTTTGCATATAACACATTTGTGGGTGATTTCATGCATCGAAATGTTCAATAGTACTATTTGTCAATCAGTCACTAACATCGAGTATGGCCAGCCCTGGCATGAATCAGTGCGTCAAGACGTCGCGGCATACTGTCAACAAGGTTGTTTATGATGTAAATGGGCAGAGCGTCCCACTCATCGGTCAGAGGCTAAGCTAACTCCTGTAGTGTTTGAAGAAGATTGTCCCTGTAATTGATGGCTTGGCCTTTTAAGGCATCAGGAAAGCAAGCAGGCCATGGTATCTGCTCCACCCCCTCTGCCTCAAGAAATTATCACACTACAGCGGCACTGTGCGGCGTAACATTGTCGTCTTACAGCCTAAAATTGTTTACATAAACCCTTTTTGCATGTATCAGACAGTGGTTTTCCAGAATGTCCAGGTAGACTACAGCGTTCATGTTTCCATTTGGCACCACCAGTGATGTTTTTTTCTCTATAATGAATACCAGGCCATACCATCACTGAGCCGCCACCATCTTGAGTCCATTCCTGAATACAGTCATCTTGGTGGTTCTCACAACGTAATCGACGAACCCTTTGTCTTCCATCTTGATGGTCAAGGCAAGGATGTAGCGGCTGTCGCCAAATAACACAACATTTCGCCAGTGTCTGAGCTGTAATCTTCTGTGCTCCCTAGCCCAGCGAAGTCGATCAACTCTGTGGTGAACGGTTGGGCGTGGACATCTGGTCGTTCGTCTTGCTCGGTAACCATGTTAAAGCAATCTCCGATCTACAGTTTGGAGGGAAACGTTGATTCCATAGTGTCTTCTTCACAAGCGACGAAGACGTCTCGTCGACTTTTTGTCCCTTAAATCGTACTCGAGTAACTTTTTTTAATTTTTATTTCAGCAATGTCATTGTACTGATGTCCTACTATTAATATGAGCCAAATTTTATGTAAAGTCCTTCTGGAAAGCGGTTTTTCATTTTTTGGCGGGAGAATTGGGTGCGCCTTGCAAAAATCAGTTTTTGGACCGGTGTGAAAGCAGATATAGTCCGGCGGGAGCCACAGTCCGGGGCTCCATAGACGATAACGGAATAAAGCGTGAAACTAATGTTACGTGAAGAGTCAACTGAATCGATTGCCCTATTGTTCACCATTGTTTTAATGATTTGTAATTGGTTCAAGAATTTGGTATGTCCAAAGTACAATTATCTATACAATTCAAAATTACACTTAACAATTCTAATCTTACTCAGAGTTCATTTGTCTCCAACTAAAAGTAGCGTTGCAGTTCAACGATAATATGTCCTCACAGCGAAGACTCCAAAATGACAGCATGCAAAGTCATGCTTATAAATCCTCGGGTAATATTCCATTGGAATCTTCTCAGTCCTGAAGTTAACTTTTGTCCAGCAGCACAAGACGACGGGGCTTTCCCTCGACGACGCTAATGTTCCACATAATAAATACAGGTATATACCCCATCAGTCTGTCGCTATTGTCCTCATATAGGACCACAGATTGGAATCCCTTTTAGATTCCGACAACTGAAGCTCCTTTTGGTTAAAAACTACAGCGACAATTTGCTATCAAGCTCCGGTGGCATCCAAAATATTAAATCCTGGCACTAGATATAGGACCTCAAATCTCCATTATTGTAGAGTAAAACTAGCTATAAACTAATTATACTGTATAGCTCCAGAGCTCTAGTTTAGCTCCTGATTTCAACTGTGCACTCACCCAGCCTTCATCATCACAAGTCTATTTTTACTTCTCAGACCTCGATTCCCTTTCTTAACAATAATCATTACATCATCATCATGCAATACACATAACCTGAATCACATCACTTTCCATATTAACTTTGTGGGGAAATTCCCTGATCTCACAATATTTTGATTTCATAACATAACCAAGATTGATCAGTTTCTAAGTTTAGCATTCTTGGGATTCCCCACTTCCCTTAATTGTGCAATCTATCTACCAGGATGTGCATGTATGCATAAACATCATGGAATCCCCTTTTTCCCTTTTTCATTCCTCTCTTTTAATAGTAAACAAAGTACGTTTTCCTGTGAGAAATCTTTTCCCTCAAATAAAATTGAGGGAAATGATATTTTATTAAAAAACAAGTTTTTAATAATCAGAACACTGGAGGGCCATATACAGTAGAATTAGGTATAAAGGTCATAATATTGTGAATTTCACAAAAGTTCTCCGTCGATTGTGGTATCTTAAAGGCATACTCAATGATTTGCTAAATCTGAAAATCGAGAAAATCGTAAAAAAAACCAGATTTTAGCATGAATAATATATATATTATATATATATATGATTATATATATATATATATCTCTATCTCTCTCTTACCTCTCTCTCTCTCCTCTCTCTCGCTCTTTCCCTCTCGCCCGTCCAGGTGTCCTCACATACCCTGCAAACCTCACAAAAGGGCAAAAATCGTACTTTTTTGTCATGGCCTCGGTACGGACATTGTACTACAAACAAGTAATTTAATGGGGACTCGATATCCTTGGAAAAATAGCGTTTTCTTTCTTCCTTTCTCTGTCAATTCTTCAGTTTGGAAAGAGTACCTTATGAAATTCTACATTCTAACACTTTTAAAGCTATTCCTGCAAATTTCAAATAAATATTTTGACTCTTTCTGATAAATCACTGATAGTGTCTATAAATGAGAGATGTATCCTCTCAAAGATCATTTATTAATAAAAGTATGAAGTATTTGTTGATTCCGTGACCAATTATGTCCAGTTAACATCTTTGGTTAAAGTGACAACACCAATACCCCTCTAGAATTACCTTTGCTCCCGCCTCTTTGAGGTCACTTGGCGACTCTTGCAATGCTCGTGTATCTGAGGTCCAGGAAAAACCATCAAAGTCATGAACTTGCAATACATTGTTGTACTATAAAATAAAATCGCACTTTAATAGATAATCGCATGGTTGTAATTTTTTTTTCAAACCTATTTTTTTTTTTTTTTTTTTTTTTTTTTTTAATTGTAAGCCTTAAAATAACTACAACATTTCGAGCTAACCTTTAAGATATAGGCCTACCCATAAGTGTTCTGGGTAAACCTATTTAGTATAGGGTTATAATAAGAATCCCCTTCTAGAAGTTTGGGGAAGAAGGTTTGAAGATGTTTTTCTATAGGTTGAAAAGGTGCTGAATCAGAATTTTTTGGTCCAACCTCTGGGAAATGTGGGAACTTTGTAGAATAAGGGGGTAAAATTAGTACTGGCGGTAAATTTTTGAAATAGAGTCAAATGGTGTTTCAATGTGCACTAATGCATTTGTCCTCCTATAATGGTAAAAAGGTATAGTTTTGTTAGGTTGTGACCTTTAGTTAAATAGGTACAGCCCTATTAAGGTTCAAGGTCCTCCTGGGGGTAAACCTTACCCAGTGATCCGATTTTTATGATGAAACTTGTGTCAAATTGTTCGTTTGACTTATGTTACATGTTTGGCATTGGTTTCGTGATTAGGGGCCAAAAACGTCAAACGTAACAAGGGTCACATAGTCCATAGGGGTCACCAAAACTTGACCTCAAATGTATACAGAGCTGTCACCCCAAGAATTAAAAAGCATTTTCTGCGTCATTATGACCATAGCAATAATTTGAATCAGTTTCAACAAAAGTATGAGCAACTAGAACTTTTGCCCCAGGATGACCTTGAACCTTTTCAAGCTGCAGCCGGGTAAACCAATAGGTCCGGAACCTATCCAAAACTATAACTTTTTTAATCCTATAATGAGACAATACATGGTGTACATTTAACACAATTTGGCTTGATTTCAAATTTACCCCTGTTGTACTAATTTTACCCCTTATTTACAAAGTTTCCACATTCCCAGAGGTTGGACCCAAAAATTGGATTCAGCACCCTTTAAACTATAGGAAAAGCATTTTTTAAAACCTTCTTCCCCCAACTTCTAGAATGGGATTCTCGTTTAAAACCCTACTATAGGTATTTAGGTAGTTAATTTTGGCGTAATTGTGTATGTTCTCATTGTGTTAATCTAAAAACCGACCTCAGTGACCCCAACTTTGTATTTAAAAGGTAAATCATGTCTGGAAATATATTTGACCCAAAAGTCTTATCGGAAAACGTTCGACGCTGCTCACTTCATACAAATCCCTATCACAACACAGGGAACAAAATACACAGGCGAGATTCCAATCAGACACAAAATATTTGCTGAGAGTTATTTATTTAATCATAATATAAATACGCACACGTAAGTAACGGTCTCAATACTGCAGTGCTGTGACCCTGTGTATGTATCCAAATCTCTGTGTTCACAGGTGGAATTAATAATAAGTTCACGCACTTTCGTTTGTTTATTCCATACACGGGCCGATATCTCCCTAACGTCCCTAACCCTTAAGGTGCCTAAGGGGGGGGTGGGTTCCATATTACCCACGATTGTTTTTCGCGATTTCCCCATCGTGAAAAATATTTTCGAAATCTAATTTTTTTGTAATTGTGTACTTATCGATCGCTTCTTCCCATAAAAAAATTACTAAAATTTCTTGCCCGTTAATGAGATAATTAGCTGGGTCCCTAGGAAACCACCCTTAGGCACAACGGTAGTGGTGATTTTAAAAATAAAAATTAGCAACCATGGGATTGTCCAGAAATCGTTTTCTGCTTAGGTATGTTCATATGCATGAAACAAAATTAATTACTAAATCAGCAAAATAATTACCCTTTATGTGCTGAAAAGAAGCGAATTCATCATCGAGCGACTGCGCGCCATTGCTGTAGCAAACCTATGGCAAATACGACAGCCCCCACAACAAATATCAAGAATGTACAAAAGTAATGTTTGTGTTTAATGATGTAATTGGTCTTTAGGCAGATCTAAACATCAAAATGATTTGCAATGTGGTATGCTGTGGAAGCAGGTCGCGAAAACATCATGCCTACTTTTTGAGCGATTTTGAACCATTTCGAAAACAATTAATTTGCCCCTAATTTCCATACGATAAACCGGACTCATTTTTATTGCACTGTGGCCTTGTCTTATGCCCCCTCAAAGGTGGTATAGTTTCATTTGAAAATTCCCTCGGGAAAGGGTTTCCTTAGGGGGGGGGTCCATGGAACCCCCCCCCCCTCCCTTAGCACCAACGTGAGTGAAAACACGCATTTAAATGCCCTTGAAAAAAATCACGTATCGCACCCTGCTTTGGATTAGGAGGGAAATCGCCCCTAGATCTAACAAGAAAAATACGCCTACTCACTTTTTTGGCGGTGATCGTCAGATTTTCCTCTAGGATATATTGACCCTTTGATGTGAAATTGAAAATTATGTAGCTCCATCATATTACTCATGTTCTAACGCTAAAATGAGCCACTATATAGGTGTTTGTTAGAATGTTGGGTAGGTCAAAGACCATAGGCGGTTAAAGTTGAAACTCACCTATATTTTACACATAATAATTGAACACAAAATGGTCTAAAAACAAATATTATCATCAATATTTTTAGAATGACCAACATTCATAAAGAGGTCATCTCAGTAATCCGGATCAGTATATTTTCCCCCTGACTATTCTTGCCTAATTAAATTCACAAAATAATGCCGCAAGGATCCGCATTTACTCAACCACTTCCATCATATTAAAATATGAACTAACACTATGTAAATAAACTGCATTCACGTACAATTGTGCATTTTCGAATGTTTCTTCTGAATTAGTGTGGGTCTTCCGTGAAACTCTGAGTACGGTTGCCTTTCCCAATTCTAGGACTATACTTTGAAATTTTTTTTTACGCTCGCCTGTAATGGGATTGAGCAGTGAGCCTCTTAATTTCCAAAATATCACCATCAAAATAATACTGTTTATATTACTCCCACTACTTGTATGTATTGATCTTAAGTTTAACTTACATTCTTACCCTCCTACATTCTGGGACCTTCTGTTTTTGAGTTGGTATGTGGCGGGTCATCACTCAAGATAGCAAGATTGGCTTCAGCTACATTGGCCCACTCAGTGTTCAGATTATGCAATATTTTTATAATCATTTTCAAGGATTTATGTTTGTGTTTATTTAAGTTGGTCGACTAAGTTGTGTTAGGCGTGTGGCTCTTCATCCTGTTATGACAACCACGATTACAATCTCAAATCCCATATTTTCACTGCGATTGGAAATTGCACCTTTAAGGTAATGCAATTACCCCTTGTTAATATTTGATCATTGCTCTGGCAAAACATTTAGCATTACTACTTTTCTACTTTGACATTTAATTTGAAAGTGCTTGTGATCCCAGGCTTGTGTTATTGCCCCAGGGGTAATTCCAACCACCTTTGTTCATACCTAGGCCTAGATAGAAATGTTTTGATTCCCCAGTCAATCCTTTATTACCATACTACATTGCATTTTGGATTGGAGCTTGGCGCAGGGAAAAGGAACCACAAAGGCGTCTGCCTTTTTTATAGCTCCCAACAAAAGGCATTATTAGTATGTAAAATTTTGCAAGGGATATCACTCCGGAAGTGATAGTCATCTCTTACACTAGTTTCAATATGTGCACTCATAATAGAAAATAATCCGTACTCCAATCTTTATGCTGGGAAGAGGTTCCACTGATCTTTCTCTACACACTGGATATGCCAATCTCACCACGCGATTGATAGCGCATATCCGGTGAATATAACGGAAGTTGCGCAGCGTCCCTTTTGCTCTACCCAAAACTTTCACTCGGTTGCACGGGTTTCTAATGGTAATAATTATACATGTAAGGGCCTTATAAAGTACTTTTCTGGCCAATATCGAAAAAATATCAACATTTTTGCAATTTGTATGGTGTATGTTTGTCCGTTGCCTGAAATTAAAACTGTGAGTAGAAGTACACGAATGTATTCTAGGCATTTTGCAACCGATTAGTGATGGGTACCCGTCGTCAGGTCGTAGCCTATACACTGTACATAATACTGTATGCACTTGCATTGCACTGGTAAGCATCTGTACTAGACTATGTGCTCTAAAATGCTAAAACCCATGGGAATGACCAGTAATGGGCGCACTAATATTTCCCCCTAGTTTCCTATAAATTAGTATTGAATTCATGAGACTTATTCGCTGGATAACTGTAGTAATGGATCTCAAAGGCCTAAGCTGGTGCTTTTTTACATTTATTAAACACAGTCACTAGACTAGCTTATAAATCCCACTGTCAAGGACCAAACTTTCAGTTTCCTTCCATTTTAATTTCCAAGTGATTAAACAATGATTTTTGTGCAGTATCTGAACCCCCCCATAGACTGCAGTTCATTATTTTTCTTCAAAACAAGATTTTAATCTGATGGTGAGGGGGGGATCAGGGGGTTGTTGAGGTACCCGTTGCTCCATGTCCGGGGTTCTGAAATTGACCCCTAACCGGATAACAATACCAATTTTACAGTGAAAATAAACCTCTAACGGGAGTCTTGACGGAGCCATATTTTTTGTAAAAAATTAAAAAAAAAAAAAAAAATCCCAGGTTTTTTTTTAATAAAAAAGGGAGACCCACTATGCAGTAAATTATACCCCTTGGGGACCTGTTCTCAATAGTGACTAAATAACCCCTTTAAATACCAATTACAAAAAAATACAAAACACACTCGGATGGTTTATTTTGCTGATAGTTGAGGTTACCTTTTCCTATTTTTATCATTTAACCAGTCACACTCACAACTGAATTTTGATACCCCCTAGAACTTCATTATGTTAATTGTAAATACCCCTAAGAGTGTCCCCGGCATTTGCAGCTATAGTCGCTCGTTTTTTGGAACGAGCATTGGTCCCCGCCCAAATTCAAGACCCCCAGGACTTTTATTCCAATTTTTAAAATAGAACGTGCATGCCTGTAAAAAAGAGATACGAGGTATTTCCCAGAAAAAGAAAAGGAATGCTTACCTCTCTTCTATCTGAGTCATTTTTAAACAACTATTTCTCTGGGGGGGGGGGGGGGGGGTAACCACCCCCTGTGATTTTCTTTTTACACATCCGATTCCTATTGAACATTTTGGTACCACAAGTTGGGTGTTTGTCTCTTCTTTCACTTGGTATCCAAATAAGAGTACGGCAACATTCCCAATATGATTATAATTAAAAAGTGAAAATACATGATATAGGTGGGGTGTGTTTTAGTAAGGCGGAAAATTATTGAAGGAGGATTAATATTTAATGTAATCTGTGAATCTAGTAGTCACACGCCTTAGGGCCTTCTCCATTAATTATTGTCTGACTGAAAAATCGCTGAATATGCATTTTAAAGACGTTTTAAAAATATTTTGGAATCATATTTTGTTCGAAAATTCCCACCCATACCCGAAAATCAAACCAATAATTGAACACACTTGACATACCGCGCAATTAATCGCTATTCTTCCCCTTTTCCATAGTTTTCCTATTCAGTTGTACGTGCACGATCGGGTTCTTGGTTAGAGCAAAGGGCCGCCGTGCACTTTCCGGTTCCTCACGTTCGAGCGGGGCGATAGCCCTAATCCGTGTATATAGCTCAGTGGAGGTGTCCCGGTGTGACAGTAATCATAGTCCGGCAGTATCATGTCCGGGCCTCATAGCCGACAACGGAATTAAAGTCTGAAACTAATGTTGCGTGAAAATCAACTGAATTCGATTGCCCTATTGTTCACACCATGTTCCCGGACTGTGAGCCCGTTGGACTATATCTCCTGCCCCCAACCGCTGTGGCCCCAGGGGATAGTTCATTTTGGTTTAATTATTCGAAATATACTATATTTTTTTTTACAATTTTTCATAATTTTTTTTCACAAAACTTGCCTTCAAAATATCCAATTCATGACCTATTCAGATGCATCAAATGAGTCCAAACAGCCTATCTTAGGCCAGTGGTTGTTGAAACTGGCTTCTCTCAAAAGTCACTGACTCCATGTTACAACCTGAGACGAATATACCTAAAGAGATTCCGATCGAAGCAAGTAATCCTGGATTGTTTGCAGAGTGCAGTGTCTGTACGACATTATTATGTTAATGTTAATTGTCACCGATTCCCTCGACTGAATCGGGAAGCAGTATCCTACTATCCTTAATATCCTTATTATATAATCACGAATCCGTAATCCTCTATCAAATACATTTCAATGTATAAACCCAAGAATTTGAATTTGGCGGGGTATTTTTAAATCAATGATGCTCACACGTGCGTGGTATGTCAAAACGCCTTGAACCCAGTTTAGTACTTAATGACCTTTGCATATAAGTCCATGGAAAACTTAAAATGACCCCAATTTTGTACACTCATTTTTCGACTATAGGTAGAAATTTGCCCTCCATTTCAATGTAATTAATGACTTCTTGGATATCTTCAAAATACACTGAGTTAACTAAATGTTATTTTTTCTCTTTCAATATCACAAAATTTTGAAACAAATTTGGACCAGTTTTATTCTCAAACGTTTATTTTTTTTAACAGACTAGGATCTAATTGGACATATTATTTTTATTTTGACTTACGTCATTATGAAAATTAGTTATGGATGACCTGGCCAACCCAAAAGTGTCAATGTGAGCCGGGTACTAGAACAATTATATTAACGTTAGGTCAGTGAATTGAAGCACAAATTGAGTAAATTGACTGATTCGCAGGATACTCGCTCATAAAAAAGTTAGGTGCTCCCAGCGCCATCTGCGGCCATTCATGCAAGCCGCACAGACCCTGGTTCGATAGCTCTCGAACTGTAACAATGGAGCTCAGTCTTTGCTTCCCATCTCTTTTAGGGTATATTCGTCTCAGGTTCACCTTAGAACTAGGGTTGATAGGTTTTGAAAAAATTACATGCTTCTTATTATCTTGGTTTCGGGTGGTGTCGACTAATTTGCTGCAAATATTACATCAAAGTTTAGCGATTTATTATCATTTTTAACAGCACAATTACATAACAATCATTAACCTTTGGCGAACACAACTATTTTTTCTTGTGAATTCTTCCATCATTATATCTACGCGAGACCACATATCCTAATAAACTGCCAATTAGAGACCCGATATGGTCTACTACAGAAATTATGTTATGATAAAATATTATGCAATCACACATTTGTAGTAGAAACTACAAAAGCCTCGGGGTTAAGGTGAACGAAGATTTTTGATGCACCCAAATATTAGACACTCAGTAGATTTCTCCTTGTATTGGGCTACAGAATGTCGTAAAAGAGAAAAAATTTTAATGCTTATATTTCGATATAAAATATAGGGATTTCGTTATTTGGCTTCTATACAAATCAGAAATTTCAACAACTTTCTATCCAAAGAAGATTTCTCAGCTTATTCCTTTCAGATGGGGATATTTTTTGATGGAAGCTTAAATTCAGGCCAAAAATCAGTACTTCGATTTTTTGGGACACCGATATGCGAACGAAATCTCTCGTTGACCTTTAATAAGAGTTTTTGTTACATTTTTAGGTCTGCATTGTTGACAGTCAAATCCATAAACAGAATATAGTTAATAATTTTATAATTTACCCAAAAAAATGCAAAACAGGATAGTCTTTGGTATTACTATACAGAATTATCTCAAAATAATAAGATTGCAGCCAAATTCAATTTTGTGGAACATGTAGAAATAAGGCGTACTGATTTATCGAGCTAGTCTGAGTTTAAATAAAGTATAGTTTGCCCTGTCTATAATCATTAATTTCAGTACAATAGGCCATAACAATTTAAGGTAGCCTGGGGTATATTTACGACTGGTCCGAATTATTCAAAATGGTTTTAGGTTTGTTCGTTGGTTATTATTAGATTATGGGAAATGATATAGGAAATTCTTAGGTTATGGCAAGTGACCCTCCATACTCTATACCCGTTACAGTTGCATTCTAAAATAGCAATAAAATATCATTGCAACCAGTATATTTTCGGCTCCTATACCATTAGACGAAATTTTTGACCCCATTGTTAACAAACGGATAAAATTAACATTTTACCCAAATTGTGTGATCTCATTGATCTATTTGCCACATAACTATCAACGTACGTTGTTAGATTTTGCCAAAACTATATCTGTTTTATTCCTCGACAAGAACATACTGGTAGACTGTTATGACGCATTTGGACTCTTCCCAGTTTTAACCCATTAAAACCTTAACCTTTTAGAATATCTATCCCACTGCGTTGATTTGGAAAACCTTGACACCTTGTTCTTAAAGGTGTTCTCAAGGCAATTCTGGAGATTGCTAAATCACCAGTTGCCCTAATTGCTGAAAACTATACCATTTCCTCTATAGACGACTGTAGTTTAATTTATACGTTAAAAAAATGTCGTAAATTTACGGAAATTTCTGGCAGCAGTTTTCCACTTATTTTAGGGTGGGTAAATTACAGAAATTTCGTCAATTAACGGAAATTGACAGTAATTTTACAAAAATTTGTCTCATAGTATGGAAAAAAATGTGTATTTAACAGAATTTTCCGTAAATTTAAATTACCGGAACCAAAAAAAAAGAAAGTCCGGAAAATATTGCTGCCAGAGGAAATTTTGAATATTTCGTAAAGTAAATTAACATTTTTTATTTTTTGTTTCTTTATTTTTAGTTGTTGTTGTAAAACAGATTTTTCCGTTATTTTACGGAAAATCTGTTTTCTGAATTTACGGAAATTTTAACAGTGAAGGTTCTACAGTGGCTTAGTGTACCCCCCAATGCCATGCTAGGAAATTATTATACAGTAGTCTGACCTGTCTGCAAAAGGATACTGAAGATCAAGTGGTAGACAAAAGTTCAAGATACGGAAGTCCTCAGTTGTGCTGGACGCCAAGTAGCTACCCCACTTAAATGGCGGTAATGAATGCAGATGCCTCACTAACGTTCCAAGAAAATCTTCTATTGCTCTAATGGAAGCAGGAAAATAAGCGTTCACGTGGTGGACAGGAAAGAAGAAGGTTTCAAAGATTACACTCAAGGCTTTCGTCATAGGCTTCAGCATAGACGTTTACAGTTGGGAAGGCCTAGACCAGATCGCCCCCCACAGGTGTTGTAGCCGTATTCAAAGATGGTGCTGAAACATCAGAGAATCGCCAAAATCAGCAAGATGAGGCTTTAAAAGGGCAGAGAGAAGCGTAAGCCCAGAATCAACGCCATAGCATCGGGCAGTACTGCTTCAATCGAATGGCCGTTGTCACAGACCCTTAACCATCCAATTGTTCTCACCAGCCACGTGCGCACCCACAAAACAAATTCATTTGATTCAAGTTTATTTACAAATATCATCAAAAAATAGCAGTATACAAGTCTTGCAATGCAAAGTTAAGTTATACAAAGTCTTGCCAATAGACTTACACATACATAGGTGTATTCCAGCATGTCCCCTCTCAGTTCCAAGGATGTGGTTTAAAGCTCTAAAATACAAGATGGAATATAAGAGTGTTAAGAAGAATAATAAGTTATGAGCCACTTTAGAAATGGACAATTAATCTTATAAGCTCAAATTAATGTCTCCTTTTTGTTAATTTTCCTTCTGAGAGTGCCATGGTTTGAGCAATTTTGTGGTGTTGTTCTGTGATGTTGTCGTCTTGTCTCGTTTCCCCATTTATACAAATGATATGAAAATAAATAGATAGAAATAAACATACATTACAATTGACCAAGTGTCCAATATATAGACCCCTCAAGATATATAATAGATGTACTTCTTGTGACAGATAAATATTTCTTGTCATGGGGCATCTTCATCACTTCAACAAGAAAACGAAATAGTGCTCACATTATTGCAATATTTGTTCTACATATTGCAATATTTGAGATCACTTTGAAAAGAATATGGACAATCTGAACATTTACACCCTGGTTACCTTGGAAACTTTGACCCATTATTCTTACAACTGTAATACCCATAGAATAGGACAATTAATCATGAGAATGTGACAAATATCGGAATAGATTTTAGTACATAACCACTTCATATTTCCCCTGTTCAACATTTTGCTCCTGCAAACATCCCAAAATATATTTGATAAATTATTCATGAAAAAAATGGTTTGCAAGATTTACCAAAACACTTCCACACAATTACACATTATGACACAAAGCAATGCACGTAATATTCAGAAAGGCACATAAGCTGTATTAAACAAATAACGGGTGTTGTTTTACCCCAAAAAATGCAAGTGGTAAGATCGATATTCAAATCATTCCATGTACATTTTATCATATTCTTCAGAATTCCAAGACGAAACGTTCGCTTTCCGTCATTGATGGGCGTCCCGCGAAAAAATTGTGGATGAAAACTGTACAAAGAGGGGGATCAGCAGCTTTGGGACTTTCTTTACGAACGAGCAACGGTTAAACGGGGCGATTATTATCCACTTTTAGTGGTTTTTAGATGTTGGTATGCTAGTCGCTACAATTGCGAAATTTTATTTGTTCGGCCTTAGAAGGTATATTGTGAAGGTAAGTTTGAATTCCTGTCTGTATATTTTTAGTTTCTATGATTCTAATTGCCGCAACACTCGTAGGAGGAACCATTTATTAAGTCTAAATTGACATTTGTAACATATCGCCAAAATAAGGTTTTACGATGAATTTCAGGTCCATGTCAATAGAAATGATTAAATGTGAAACACATCTTGAATCAAAATGAGCTGTTAAAATCTTTAACTAATCACGTCCCTCAAATAATATATCAGTAGAGCCAAAGTTCAAGTGAATATAAATAAACGGAATATAGTGTTGTTGATAAAAAAAAAAAAACTTGATCTTCAAATAAAACTATTTGTTAAAGTCAAATTCCCAGGCACATGTAATTGCAATTAAACAAATTATTGGCTGATTAAATTTTTATCGGACCGTCTTTCAGGATAAATTTTTGTAAAGCCAAACCACCCACGGTACTAAATTCACACCAAAATCTGTCTGGTACCCTTAATTAATGTGATTTGATAGTAAGTTATCATGATTCGAATGCTAAATTGATCAAATGGTGATCCCAAATTTTGAGGCCTGAAACTATCCAAACTGAAAAAATACTCATGCTACTGCAGGACGGAGAAAGGAAACATCGCCGGATAAGGAGAGGAAGGAGGCGCTCTATAATCATAATAGTTATAATTGTCACCATCTTTTGAGTTGGTGTTTGACAACTACTTTATCAGTACGCAAGGTGTTTTATCCCAAAATACACTTGTATCAGAAAAAATGAGAAAAGTCTGAGAAACTTCAGGGGCGTGCTCTCTGGAAAAAGCAAAGCTTAGAGCATGGCCGCCATTTCATGACATTGATTATTACTTATATGAAGAAGCAGGGATTGTTGCATAGCTGCCCTTTGTCATGGATCTTGTAAGTGACGCTATAGATAGACCTTTGTCTTCATAAGCTACACGAGGCTACATGGGCAGCCCTAATAAACAAATCCAAAAACCTATAGGAGCTTATGGCTGTAGATTGGATATATAACAGGTTTCACACCAAGCAAGACTCTGGAATACAACACAATGGACCATGACCGCGCTTATTTATATCACGAGCAAGTACTACACTCTGAGCTAATAAAAAATTACATTCCATGGCCGCAGTTGCAATAGCTTTCATTCACCAGTGTATTGAAGCAAATACATCCCCTGTTTTTAGTATGATTATGATAGTCAGGAGTGATATGGTCTTGCTCTTGGTAACATATGTGCTCATCCAAGGCTACTGAACAGAGCCCCTGGTAGATTAGCATGACTTGATCATATATTGATATGTATGGTTTGTTGTAAAAAGTTCGTTGTTGTTTTTGACAATTCCCATTAGTGGTCCGGCCCCCCAGAAAACAAAATTCAAAAAAAAAATGAGGTCTTTCCACCCCAAGGAACCAGAGAACGACACTCACATATATGTTGTTAAAATATAGCGCAACATCCTTTGCAAGCGCATTTGTGGTCTTGGGGTGGAAAGGCTTCAAATATGGAAATTTTTTAATTGATCCATGAAGCTTGTTGTATTGAAATACATAAAACCGACTTTTGAGGGAATATGTAAAGTGGGATTTGTTGAAAACCAGCAAAAGGTAAACTTTGAGCAGGTCGCTTTATGATTGCAAAAGTTTCAATTTCAATCCGTCTCATGAAAACTATAGAAGGGCGTCCTTCATTCTTATCCGGCGATGCCTTTAATATTTAGTAAATTCCTGAAGTTTGATTGCAATTCCGTCTAGGACAATCTGCCCTACAGGTTAAGGAGATCATAATTCTTATTAAATTGAGCCCCGATGGAAATTCCATCTAATCTCAATCTCTGTACATACTGTATATAAGGAAAAGAATAACGTAAATTGAGCCTGGTGAAATTCCAGCGAGGGTTCATACTTGATACAATTCCTATAATGTGATAATCTGGGCCCGAAAACGAAAACCATTAAATTGCAATTTGCGTTCCCACTAATTGCCCATACTTGAAGCAAACTCTGTGAACTGGTTATGCTATGTACATGGCCCATGATTTCACATCAGGTAAGCGAAGTAGGGCCCAAGACCTTTTCGGATGTTGTTACTGCGGTCTCATTCTAAATTGTCTTAAGACCTCCAACCCCACCCACGAAAAAACGTGAAGCAGTCGTGTGAATAACCTGTGCATACTTCAGACTTCTGGAACACGGAAGGTGCACGCTCAAGTAGACAGAAGGCAAAAACAAGAAAGGCCGAGGGGTCTCCATCTATGAATTGTTATCGGTTTGGGGCTTATTTGTTGCCAAACAAATACACCTTTTCTCAACGGATATTTCATTACATTTGAATCATCACGTACTGACTCAGATACCATCAATAATAAGCCCAACTCAATATTCCCCATCACAATTTTACTCTTTAAATGACGGTGAAAACTGAAAGTGGACTACTGATTGTGATTTTTGAATATTTGTTGACCAGAATTTCCCCACACATGGAGGGTTTGATTGAAAAGGAGATCAGATTTACAAGCACAGTTGCCTGTGGGGCCAGCGCGATTTCAAAGTTTTCTCTTCATCCTAACGCCAACTCAGAATTCAACTCCATTTATTTTGGAAATAAATTTTCTTGAGGTTTAACATAGCGAAATCATAAACAAAAAAATATGTGCTAGGATCACAAAAATATGCTTTAATGACATTGTAAGAATGATGTGTATGTATGTAACTCTTTCGGGTTTTTAGATTCATATACCAAAGCTATTACAAAGTCATACTGCCCATATTTTAGAACCCTGAGGTATTCTTATGCTATGGGGTAGGGAAATGTATAAATGGCTACGAACTACTCCATGTCATTCCAGGTGACTGGTGTCCATCTATTAGATAGATTCCACATACTATAATTGTCTCGTACTGCAAGCATCGTTTGTTTCTTAGCCCCTTCTTAGCCTTTCTTCAGGGTGTTACTTGATGCCGTATACTTCTTTGGAAGCTATGAATACTCTGTTAAAGTTCTCAGTTCTTGTCTTACACCGGGACCGTGGTCCGTAGTTCTGTTGTAGTGGTGGGTGATACTAATACGTCAAAAAGTTCAACATCGGGTAAAGTTTATCTTCTACATTATTCTCAACCAAACTGGTGTATAATGTGGGTTATCGCCTGCTACCCTACCCATGTCCTATCCTACCTGCTATCCATGAGAGTCTCCACACTTGCAAACTCCCATACCGGCATAGGTGATTTACTTTGTTTTTCACCATTTATACGCAGAATTACAAATTCACAGAAGTCCCGCTGGGCGTACTTTATGGCTGCTGGCAGTTCAGCTCCTGAGTTCTTCACAGCCTCCTCATTGGTAGTAAATCCCAGTGTTGTGTATATTGACTCAGTGCATTAACGAACCGAACTCCATTTTGGTTGTATGCGGGTGCTTATGGCAGCCTTCAAACCTCACCCGCTGGTGACTGACGGTTCCTGGTGGGTTGCAACCGCCGTTTTCCTGGTTAGAACATAGAAAACCAGTTTTTCCAACCGTAAACCGATCGAAATCGGCGAGCAACGGTGGCAGGCCCCTCTGCAGTGACTCAGCAATTGGTGACACCTCAGGGCACCGCCATTGAACGATTGCGTCAAACATATTTGCATAATTTGCTATCTGCTGCTATAGCATAGCTCATTATGCATAGCATTGTCATTATGCATAGCATAGCTGGTTGCCGTGTGCCCACTGCATTATGGGGCCGTTGTTATGTCCCTTAGCTGTCGAAGCAATGATAATATTCCCAACCGCGGAAGCTCCAAACGGAGTGTGATGAATGAACGTGAAAATCTGATGACGGGAATCGGCAGACAGCCACAGTCAATTCCCATTGATTGTTGTTCCCTGCCGGTGGTTGAGTTTTGAAGCCACTGTTCCACAATAGATTTACCGCTTTGATATTTCTACCGCTTCGGGTAGTCTTACGGAATAAAGCCCATGCACATAATGATTATACATGAGCTTTATTCCGTAAGACTACCTGAAGCGGTAAAAGTATCAAAGCGACAAATCTATTATAGAACACCGCCCCGTTTTGGGCTCATACGGATTTATAGTAAAATTGGTTTCTTCAGTTTTGCTTGAGACAAAAATGATCCATCGTATGTAAATATCAGATAGATTTGTTTGAATTGTTGCTAGATTTTAGATGCTAGACTAATTTTAGTTATTTACTTTTGCAAAGGAACTTTTATATCAGAGGACGACACCGCCCTTAGTGCTATTGTTGGGTCAGCCGCTTTCAACGTGTTCATTATTATTAGCTTCTGCTGTTTCTTTGCAGGAAAGGTAAGGAGGTTTACACCAGATGGTTTTTATAGTTCGACAGTTTTGCAGAATTCTGTAGTAGTTTGAATGATATAGCCCTGTAGAAATTTATACTGTAGACTAATTCACAGTCCTCGTATTTATCTTGTTCGTATTATCAAGTACGACTCAGCCAGTCAGCCTACCACACACACACACACACACACACACCCCCACACACACACCCACACACACACACACACACACCTACACACACACACACATTCACGTATCATTTTAATAAGAAATGTACCGTACTTATACGGTTGTATGATGTGATGATTCAAATAGTATTTAAAGCTTAAGTGTAGTTGTTGCGTGTAGTATGACTACTTGTAAGAGTTTTTTCAGATGAAAGACATTTCAAAGTCATTGTTCGAACATTTTTTTCAAAGGTAAAATAGACATAAGTATTGATTATATGAAGGCAGTATGCAACTGCAACAAGCAATTCATAGGGTAGTTTACCAATAATTGTTCTCTGCATGGCCTGTTTCCAACAAATAGTATTTTTTTTTTTTTTTTTTTTCACCACTTGCGGCACTTAAGAATCACGTTTCAGGGGTTTCTGTCAGTCTGTCAACATATTTAATCACTCAAACCTTTTGTACTTGAGATGTGTTACAAATGTGTGCTAGCTCCTGGGTTAACACATTCACGTATCATTTTAATAAGAAATGTACCATACTTATACGGTTGTATGATGTGATGATTCAAATAGTATTTAAAGCTTAAGTGTAGTTGTTGCGTGTAGTATGACTACTTGTAAGAGTTTTTTCAGATGAAAGACATTTCAAAGTCATTGTTCGAACATTTTTTTCAAAGGTAAAATAGACATAAGTATTGATTATATGAAGGCAGTATGCAACTGCAACAAGCAATTCATAGGGTAGTTTACCAATAATTGTTCTCTGCATGGCCTGTTTCCAACAAATAGTATGTTGCATCCGTATCCCTCTGAGTACCACCTGTACTTTTAACCACGTATTCGCTTCTATTAAAGGATGTACCCTTAACTTGGTGGCCTCTATTTAGAGACGGTGTATGTTACATACTCAGTGTGCTGTTGCTGGTGTTTTTTATCTACGATTCCGAAGTGCAATGGTAAGGAGGATTTCTGTATTTGTGTAACAGTCTTTCAGCTGAGATAAATATCATTAAGGCATTCCAACACTCATATGTAACTATTTAAAAAACACTATAACAATACAGTGTAACTCATATGTAACTATTTACCAACACTATAAAAATACAGTGTAACTCATATGTAACTATTTAAAAAACACTATAAAAATACAGTGTAACTCATATGTAACTATTTACCAACACTATAAAAATACAGTGTAACTCATAAGTAACTATTTACCAACACTATAAAAAAATATAGTATAGGTTACAGTAAAATACTATAAAAAGGCTTGAAGATGGCAGTATTTGGCTGTAATTTGGAAATACAGCAAGATACTGTATTTATGTTTTCCTAATTATGACTAAATTGCAAACTGTAGGTCTTATTCAAATTCTAAAGAATTTTAACATTATCAATACACTATTATGAATTGTCAATTATACCATTTTAAAGTACTAAAATTACAAATTTTACAATGTTATATGAACATCCATTACGCCAATAAAATACCTTAAAAATATAACTTACAGGTTTCAGTATACGCTATATTTGGATAGATAGCATGGTGAAATATTTATGCAATACTTATCCGCTCTGGCGTACCATATATTGTAAAGAAAACCGTAATTTACGGACCCCGTAATATTGCGAGAAGAAAACTATGGGGAAACCGTTAATATACGGAAAAATGCCGTACGTTTTAAGCTGTTTTATTAACGGGCAATTGATCGTTATTTAACGGATTTACTGTAAATGCACGGGCAATTGACCGTTATTTTACGGGATTTTCGGCATTTAATGGTGTCCGTAAAATTACGGTTATTTTGTATATACTACCATTTCTAACAAATTGGATTTTTCTCTTTTTCCTGAGAAGTAGGATATAAACCAATATGAACGGACGTTTATGTTGCGCAAGATTATTTTTACACCAGAGGTTGTTTGGAATCAATCCCACAATGCATTGCAATGTGCCTATACTGTACTGTATTAAACACATGTCAGTACTTACGGATAAAAGTGTCAAGAAGTTTAAGGACCACCAGTAATTTCATGAGCATGCCAAATATTGTCTAAGAACTAGCACCTGATGTGGGCTAAAATGAGTGTAAAATCAGGGTTTTAATGTGTTAAGAATATGATTTTTATGGGATCACATGACCTTATTGATGTGAAATTTCCTAAAACTGGTGAATTGTGGGATTTATTCAAAACTCCCTCCTGTATGTTCACCCCTTTTTTGTTTGTTCTTTCTCTTTCCAGGTGGTAAGGGTCTAATAATGACATGCGCTTACTTTCTCTATAGTTTACTGATGTACTTCAACCCTCGTACCTCTCAACATGCCGCAAGGATATCATGTCGTAAGACAGATCCAACAGATAAACAATCACTTGAAAAAAAAATAACTTTGATAAGGCATCATATGGAGCCTCGACAGAGGGAACTTAATTTAGCAATTCCCTCAAAAGGAAAGGAAAAGGAGGAATATACAAAGAAAGGTCATTTTGAAGAAAAGGACGGATGAAAAACCACGCCATCACTGTTGAAGGCAGATCGTGAGTAAGCCCCAATTTATATCTATTACGAATGTAGAAAGATTGAGGGGTTAGTGGCATGGTATAAAAGCAAGGTGTTCGAGATCCCTGACGAATTTACAGTGTTATCCAGCTATGTTTTGCCGACACAAGTCAAGCCTTCGGACCGGGATTCAGGCATTGTACTTTAGGCTTGTAGTAATATATTGTCTGGCAAGTGAAAGATGGATTAGCCGGGATTAGCAATATACAATAGCAGGTCTGTGGAGCTGATGACACATGCTTTTCAAGTTTGGTAATTATAGCAGTAATGTCCGCATCCTTGTTCCAGAAATTGCACAAACTGCCAGCCCCCCCCCCCCCCCCCCCCCCCCCCAAAAAAAAAAAAAAAAAAAAACCCACCCCCCCCCGCCCCCCGCCCCCCCCCCGCCCCCCCCCCCCCCCCAAAAAAAAAAAAAAAAAAGCCTCCTCCCCCCCGGAACTCTTCCTGTTATTTTTTAACTGTTTTTAACAGAATGTAACATCCAAATTGTTTTCAAACTCGGGAGTGATTTTCCGTAAGGGTCCTTTTCATTATTTCATGTTTTCATTCATGCCATTATGTCCCTTTAAGGCAAAGTTCGAGAAACCAACTCCCAAACTTTTGCGATATTTATTTTGAAGTGTAGAATTACGTTTGCATGTGTAATACTGGCAACTTAGTTTTTCACTAATTGAGAGAGGAATGAAATCTCGCATTATCGCATCGATCGATAGGTCACCACTTTTGGATTTCGACAAAAACTGAATGCGCATTCATCAACAAATCGAGAGGTTTATTAGCTGTCGTACGGTTGTTTTTTAGGTACATCAGATACGTATTTTGGGCAATTTTCATCTGGCGTTTGGGTATGATTTCCAATAGTAACAAAATTATATCTTCAATATTTGGAATCTTTATTTTTCCTCAATATTTGGTATATAAAAAAGCTCTGATATCATCACCAAGTATAAAAAACCTCAATATCGAAACAAAAAAAAAATGTTGATTCGTCTGTTTGGAAGATTCGCGACGATCTGAACGTAATTTAAATATATTTGGATTAAAAAAATACCACAGAGGTCAGTAAATTTTTAATGCAACTTGTGATACATATGCACATGGAATCGCGCATGACATTTCACCCCAAATACAGGGTTTTAGCGGATATTCATATACCTTAAGACGAATGCATTTTCAAAACAACTCACTTTTTGGCACCACGTGATGTTCGCCCCAGGTGTATCATATAAGGTCAGGTCAGCGCAACGTTACCATTTGAAGTGATCTCACAAAAACACTCAGCCGCTATAAATATGACTAACTTTCAGGGCGGGACAATTCACTTACACGATTCGCGATTTACAAGCAGTTAGTGGATGAAGTTGTAGCCCTGTCAGTCAAAAATATTCTTTTTCTGGAAGATTATGTATATGATATCTATCACATATATACTAGATTATCCATTGGAGTTAAGTTTGTTTTAATAAATTTAGCAATGAATAGCCCAGTGAAATGCTTATTCTATAGATGAGTTGACATCAATTTTTACAAACACAAGTTAGCACCTGGTCTACTGACACTATAGAGGTGCGAAGAATATGTCCATACAGTTACAGCATTCAATAGCCTCATCACGCCTTATTAGGTGCTTACGCATACTGCCGGGCAGTGCTTGGAGGGTCGTCGAGTGCCAAATTGTGTAAATACGTATTTCAATACGGAATAAATCGCAATCTCATCATAGTGCGTAGTTCACACTCCATAGAAAAACGTTTTACACAATTTGGCACTCGCCAGTGGTGTTTGTTCGTTGCCCGGTGTTGACGTCACATGTCACCCCATCTATAGTATCCGTTGGCAATCATGGATGTATGTTGTCGAAGTAAACAGGATAAATGGGTATGCTGGCATTGGCTATAACTTTGCTCTACCAAATCAAATTGTTTGCTTGACAAGGGCAAAACGTCATCCCTAACTGCGTGTCAATCAAAAGTCGGGCAAGTAAATTGTCCCACCCTATTTAAAATTATTATCCCAATTGGTATTTGAAGATCGTACACCTCGAGTTCTTTTATGGCGGAGTATTTTGCAGTATTTAAAGGTCCCAGGAAATGCAAATAGAAATTGATGTGGTTTGTGCTAAGTCTACAGGATGGGCCAGAAAGCATTCAATATTGGGTTGGTGATGCATAATTTGTGGTATCATTGATTTTTCAGAGAGTAATAGAAATTCCAAGTGGCTGGTGTGAATCTACAAGTGACACTGACTGAAAATCATTAATTTCACTAATATGTCAATGGTAAGTATTTTTTTCTGCCCTGTTTATTGGAATGGAATGTCCATAAAGATTTGGAGTATGTTTATCATCCATTCCTGGGACCTTTAAGGTTGAAGGAGATTATCACCCATTTTTTGCAATAATATCCCGAATGACGGATGTGTTTGAATCACTTATGTGGTCACACTACCAACTCAATACAATTTAGTGCGCACAAGAAATGATGGGCGCTTATCACTTTCAAAATTACCCGAACTGCAATACTCATCAATTATAACAACTGCTGTGGGTCAAAATTATCAGAGTAAAACGTTCTTTCACCTCAGTGTTTTGAACTCACCATTACGATTATAGTTGTGACGTTCAGGCGTATTAGTTACGGCTGGTTACTTTTTGTGAGATCTTTATATCCGATATATGTTACGAATCTTCTGTTTTCTCGTCTTCATTGTTCATATGGGATTAAGCAAATTTCTCGTCCTTCGGAGGGACGTTCAGATAGTCGTTTCATGTCACAGAGATCTTGTACCTCAACATGCCAATGTTGATTAGGGGTAGATAAATACCCTACTGTCTTGCTCTCATTTTTAGTATATAGTACCAGCTATGGATGGACCAACAGCAGAATATAAAGAGTCGCCAGAAGAGGTACCTGCCATTATTTTCTCCTCCCCAAAAATGCGTCCGACTTCTCATGGATTATTGGACTCCAACATAGTGCTTATGTTCATTACAATCCCAGACTGTAGAAACTCCCATGGAGCAAATTTTTCTTTGTTTCTTCTTTGTGTCGTTACTTTGGCTAATGGGAACTTCTAGGTGGTATATTGGATGATCGTAGTTATGGGTGAGTAATTAAGCTATGGATGTAATTGTGGTACCAATATAAAAGGGAATATTTCCAAAGCACGTTTCCAAAGCTCACAGACATAGAAACTTGGATTTTTTGCTCATCATAACGTTTTGTCTACATACTTACGAATTAACCAATATAAGGATTGCAGGCAGGTTCGCATTCATGTTAGATAACTCAGTTTATCTTGATACGAAAACTTTATTCAATAAGTAACAAGAAACCAACCAACCAATCGACCCCCCCCCCCAACAAAACAAAAAAACGGCAACCTAGCATAGTCGGTAGGCCCCAAATCATTTGCCTGATTTAGTTCCCGGGCTGCTGTTGCATTTTGTATTTGAGCTGGCCTTCCTTGTACTTTGTCTAAGGTAAGCCATACGACGCAACTGTCAAAACTAAAGTAAACAAATATTACAGAGAGTCCGAGTGGTACATTAGATTATACCAGGTTAATTGAGTCACATAGTTAGTTGACACATATTACATCAGATCATAAAAATAAAATAAGATGTTGCATTATGATCCACCTAACAACACATAATGGTTACGAAGTGCTACGGAGACCACATTAAGCTGGAACCCAAGGTTTGTACCATGGGGGCTGTAGTATCAGATACAGATATAAGGACCTGTAGTGTGGGTAGGCGAGATAGATCTTGAGTGAGTGAGGTACAGAGAGGGCTATGTAGGCTAAAGCTTTCCTCCAGGACAGAAAAAGAAAACAGTAAAAATGTCCATAGAAATAGTAATGTAAATATTGGCCTCTTATTACACGTCATGATATCAGAACATAATCATGCTATTTTCTTGGCCATTCCTGTTTTACGCGAGCTATTTTACCTAGGGAAATAGATTGAAACTTTTTCCCTACCAACTCGTCCCCCAGAGTCACAGTGAGGTGTAATAAACAAATACTATATGGTTTATATCGGGAATAGGGCACACTATTTTCCCTTGGTACTGATCTACGGGCCTATTCACCCCTCACCACTTCGGGTTCGGGTGTAGCCGATAGGGGCAAGCCATAAGGCCCGGTAACGTATTGCTGCACGCGTTTCGAGAAAGTAGCAACCGTTGCGACACTTCGGCAACGCGTTGCGACTTTCAGAACGCGTTGCGGTGTCAGCCATCAAAATCATGAATTCCTGTGACGTATTTTTCCAAAAATAGACCCACAACGCGTTGCTAGATACCTTAGCAACGCGTTGCAAACCTTCACGACGCGTTGCGAGCTTCACAACGCGTTGCAAGTCTCACAACGTCGTTGTCCTAATGTTAACAAGCATAAGGTCATAACGTATTGCCGCAAACGCCTGTTTGGTGAGAAAGTCACCACGCGTTGCGACATTTCGGCAACGCGTTGCGACATTTCGGCAACGCGTTGCGACATTTCGGCAACGCGTTGCGACATTTCGGCAACGCGTTGCGACATTTAAGCAACGCGTTGCGGTGTCGGCCATCAAAATCATGAATTTCTGTGACGTATTTCAAAATATAAATCTCACAACGCGTTGCGACCTTCACAACGCGTTGCAAACCTTCACAACGCGTTGCGGCAATACGTTATGACCCTTATTGCAGCCACAAACACGCGTTGTGAAGATTACAGCGCGTTGTGAGGCTCGCAACGCGTTGTGAAGGCTTGCAACGCGTTGTGAAGGCCATAAGGGTCATAACGTATTGCCGCAACGCGTTGTGGATCTATTTTTTGAAATACGTCACAGAAATCATTATTTTGATTGGCCGAGGCCAGGCAACGCGTTGCCGAATTGTCGCAACGCGTTGCTGAAATGTCGCAACGCTGTTGTGTAATTCTCACAACGTGTTGCGGCAATACGTTATGACCCTTATGGCTTGTTAAAACGCGTTGTGAAGCTCGCAACGCGTTGTGAAGCTTGCAACGCGTTGTGAAGCTTGCAACGCGTTGTGAAGCTCGCACGCGTTGTGAAGGTTTGCAACGCGTTGCTAAGTATCTAGCAACGCGTTGTGTGTCTATATTTTGAAATACGTCACAGAAATTCATGATTTTTGATTGGCCGACACCGCAACGCGTTGCTGAAATGTCGCAACGCGTTGCCGAATTGTCGCAACGCGTTGCTGTGAAAATGTCGACCCGTGTTGACTTTCTCACAACGTGTTGCGGCAATACGTTATGACCCTTAGGCTGTTTTAACCTTTAGCAACGCGTTGCAAACCTTCACAACGCGTTGCGAGCTTCACAACGCGTTGCGAGCTTCACAACGCGTTGCGAGCTTCACAACGCGTTGCTAAGTATCTAGCAACGCGTTGTGTGTCTATATTTTGAAATACGTCACAGAAATTCATGATTTTTGATTGGCCGACACCGCAACGCGTTGCTGAAATGTCGCAACGCGTTGCCGAATTGTCGCAACGCGTTGCTTACTTTCTCGCAACGCGTTGCAGCAATACGTTATGGCCTTTAGGCTTTGCATAGCGGTAGCCAGTACCTCGGGAAAATAGTGTGCCCTATTTCCCTCTAACAATGTAGTATTTGTATTAATTTGATCTGCTCTATTTATTTATTTCAAGGTTATACATTTGGAATTCCTGACACGGTGATGGGGATTTCTTTACTCGCGGGTGGTACCAGCGTTCCTGATCTAATATCGAGTGTGATTGTCACCAGCATGGTATGTATTTAAATGCGTTTGCTTTTGAAAACGAACGTTTTCCGTGTAGCTAAGATTAATTTTAATATTCTGTCCATGGAGCTGGCCAGCGGAAAGCATCAAAATGGTTTATTTATACATATGCAGACATTCACACTGATTTAAATCAATGTTTGTTTATCAAGATTTGTCACAATTTAAAATGTACACTGACTAACCTACTTGCTTATCCGTACGCTTTTCATCGACTCCAGAATATGATTGTACCATTCCACTGCTTCAAAACTTCCACCAGACGTTCTTGCTCCATACTGAATTCAAGCTATTAATCCCCGCGTACAAATATTTCAACGCCCAGTTTGACCTATTTGTTTTATATCACGATTAAAGTTCTTTTGAGCCATGTGCCAGTTTTACTATCATGTGGCTTAAAAAGAAACCATGTGATATCAAGCAGAGGGGGATTATTGCGAGGGTGCGAATGTCCGTATGTATGTATGAATGTCTGTATGTGATGTATGTGTTGTTGCCAGTTTGCTTAGGTTTTGGTTAGGTTTTTCGTTTTTTTCGCGTCTCCTTCGAAAAGTTTAAGTCCGACTTAAACCAGACTTGGGTTAAGGTGCAATAGGGGTTCTTCAGGTGTGATGATTCAAAGGTCATGGACGCAATGTCAAAGGTCCATCTGAGGTCACGTTCCAGACGGCCATCTTGCCAGGGGGATGACGCAGTTTTACTTGCTGTATTTTTTTTAATTATATCATGATTACAAGTGATTTGAGCCAAATGATAGTTTTTACTTTCACATGGGCATAAAAGGAAACCTAATTCAGGATGTAAAACAAATAGTGACTGCCTACACATTCGTACAATAGTACAAATATCAATCATTCGGTTAAATTTTGACTGTTCCATTTCACTCGGCCTTCACCACTCGGAAATGGATATTTTTTTTTTACTATCACACTCTTAGGCATTCAGTAGTGTATACTATCACCCTCTTAGACATCATATGTGTATCTATCACACTCTGGTTCTTAGGCAATTCAGTGTGTGTATTACTATCACACTCTTAGGTATCAGATGTGTACTATCACACCCTTAGGCATTCAGTCATTTGTGTATATCATCTTGAGCGTTGAAGTCCATAGGTACAAAATTGGTCATAAAATGCATAATTTTTGATGTTTTAACATTTCGCATTTTATTTTAACCCACGTGATAAATACGATTTGCATCCATGGATACGCCGCGGGGTTAAGAATAGACCGTATTCAATATGACGTCAGCCACCAGACATATTGGTGGACAAGATGCATACATTCCAGGACTACAATACATTAAGCTGCCAATCGATCCATGTTTAGCGATTGCACAGGGATCATTAACAGGTGAATGTATTGTAGTACTGGAATGCGTCTATCTTGTCCACCAACATGGCTGGCTATTGAATACGGTCTATAACAAGTCACTCATCGTCAGCATGGTCTGGGTACCGTCTTCTCGTTTTAGGAACTTTATATATTATAGTCCAATAACCCAATAACGTATCTGGGCTATGCGCAAACATTGCACACCAAAACTTTTGCAGATATGCTGCGCTATACAGCCCATCAGAGTTGCTTCCATATATGTCTCTGTATTACGCCGGTTAATATTACCTGATTTGATCAACAGTTTTATTCATTTAAACGAGCTTGAAAATATAGGCTACAATATATCAACAAAAATATGTCACGGCTTTACATGATACCTCGCATTCGTCATGCTACATCGATAGCTATTTTCAAGGCAAATCTTATTCATTCATGCCTTCATTCTCCATTAATCCGTGTTCATTACATCTTTACATCTTTTAGGGTTCGGTGACATGGCGATCTCCAACGTGATAGGAAGCAATATATTTGATGTACTCATATGCCTTGGTCTACTTTGGTTCGTGAAAGGTGCCGTTGATGAGCCAGTAACCATAGCAACCGATGGGCTAACGTTTACATCTATAACATTAATGTTAACTGTAGCAATTGTTGTTATTACGATTCACATTAATGGGTGGAAATTGGACATAAAATTAGGATTTTCTTGTTTCATTGTATACCTAATTTTTATCGTATTAGCAATTTTAAGAGAACTTGGAGAATTAGGCAATGTTGTCCCTCCCTTTTACTGCGATGGGCCAAAGTAGATCTTGATCAAGTCTTACTGATTCGTAAACATAGAGAAGAGAAGAGGCGATGCCAATGACCAAAAATTTTTTTATTGGTGTAAATTTATTTTCGAAAATTTAGTCAGTAGTCAACTGGCAGTCAAAACAAATATCCGACAAAATGAGGTTTTCTAATTTTATGGGAATCATACAGAAATGTTACTGAGCCAGGGGAGCCACGGCTGTACCCTTACTCGACCGAACTCAAAACCTCCAGTTCAAATTTTAACCCCCTTGTTCTAAAACAAAAGTCTTTCTATTTCATATATGAAGCTATAGGATTTATAATTTTTAAATGTAGATTGATTCATGTGTATACTTTATTTGAATATTTTCTTACGTACGTATATTTGTCTTTCACGCTGAAATAATGTTATAACCAAAGTTTTCAATGCTGCAATGAACTAAGAGAATATGAAGTCGTCATTTTGTTGTAAAACACTAGATTATAAATTATGTCAAATATAGTGTATCCCAAAGTTTATCGCCATATGCATGAGAAATTTTAACCAATTGAAGGTGCTTAAAGGCTGACTTAGAGATTTCCCGGGGAGGGCGCCCTCAATTTTCAAACAAATTGTGTTTTTTGCATATACATAATGCTTTTCCATTTAATAATCACTGTGTGAAATAACTAAGCTCAAATCGAAGTCCTTCATATAGAAAATCACAACTTTGTTTAAAAATTCCGGATCCGGAAATTTGTAATACACAGTATCCTATGGCACTGTTATACTGCACAATTACGCCGGAAATGGCGGCGCAGATGTATGTACGTACTGCATTGAAAACGAAAAATCCGATTCATTCTCTAACTTTGGAATTAAGCATTTTAAGATAACTAGCTTTAGAGTTCTAGTTGACTATTTTAATTACTACACTAAAAATATATATTGTCGAATCTCTGATCGCCTTTAAATGCCGCTATTTTTAAATATCTTTTAAAAACTGCTCGTCCATGCACACTAATTTTTTCACAATAATATTAAGTAATTCCAAGTTTTTTAATATTGATTGGACCTACGTCTATTTAACGATTTCAAAGAGGGATTATATGCCTAACTAAATAAAGCTCTAGAAATGAATATTTACACTAGACTAGTTCTGTGTAATATACCGCAGGAATAACTAAATTTTGTGGTGTGTATTTATTTAGCTTATCGTGCAGTAGGCCTAGCCCAAAGCCAATACCGGAAAATTTGCACGTGAAATAAAACAACATGGGCGGTGTAGGTGCGGCGCATATGGATGTACTGTACTGCATGAAAACGAAAAATCCGATTCATCTCTAACTTTGGAATTAAGCATTTTAGATAACTATCTTAGTTCTAGTTGACTATTTTTAATTACTACACTAAAAATATATATTTCGAAATCTCTGAGTCAGCCTTTAAAGCGTGCAGCGCGCCATGCACGCTATTTTTAAATATCTTTTAAAAAATGCTCGTCATGCAAGCTAATTTTTTCACAATAAATATTAGGTAATTCCTACGTGTAATATTGCATTGACCTATAGTCTATTTAAGATTTCAAAGAGGGATAATATGCCTAACTAAATAAAGCTCTATAAATGAAGTATTGACACTAGACTAGTTCTGTGTAATATTACACGCAGGAATAACTAAATTTTGTGGTGTGTAATTTATTTAGCTATAGTGCAGTAGGCCTAACCAAAGCCAATACCAGAAAATTTGCACGTGAAATAAAACAACATGGGCGGTGTAGGTTTTCAAAAGTAATTGTTCAACCCCATGGAAATTTGAATTTGATAAAGTCTTATAGTCCTTGTAATTAAATACAGGTACACTTGTATTTTTCCTGTTTTTCCTGTTTGCGTATATTTATATCATTTGTGGGTTATATCATACGTTCAGTGTGCTTCCGTATCGTCCCGATTGTACAGTACATTCTTCAACTGCAACTCATTTCTAATGAAATTCACATTTTCGTTATACATGTTATACTATACTTGCTTGTCATTTTCATTTGTATTTATATGTTCGCATATTTCGCACGAGACCGTCTTGAATGTCCATTTCTGCGTGCGCGTAAAATTACTACGCCATGTATGTAAACGCAACAGCGTGAAACGCACCGCGTAGTCACTTCACGCTCATACACGCACACTCTAAATGGCACTTCAGCGGCATTCGCGCAACGTCTGTAATATGTGGTCTGGTTAAACTCGTGTTAAACTTGTGAGCAGCAAATGTGAAAACACGAGCTGGCCTTGAGCATTCTGGGTATTGCAAATCAAAACATACTCAAAGGTAGTTGCTAGTCAGGGACAGAATAAGGCAGTCAATTGCGAGTCTGACGTAATTTGATGGTGCGGAACAAATGTCGGCCGTGAAGAATAATCTATGAACATTTAACACTTATTAAAACAGAAAGTTTATTTCCATTAATTAATGTTTCCGAGAGTCAAAACCTCGACTAAAATAGGTCATATTTTGGACATTTGAAATGATTTTGTTCGAACATGCCCCGCCCATACTACACATTTGAACTAATCACAGTCCGCGCTGCGCTGATTGACAAATCTTGACATACACGCAGTTGGTCGCCTAATTATGTCCCCGACTTTAAAGGGACATAATGGCATGAAATAATTGACATAATGAAAAGGACCCTTACTGAAAATCACTTCCACGTGTTTGAAAACAATTTGGATGTTAACTTCTGTAAAAAACAGTAAAAACAGGAGGAGTTCCGGGGGGGGGGAGGTGGCAGTTTGTGGCAATTTCTGGAACAGAAAAGCAAGGTGTTCACTTCCCTGATAGAATTTACAGTGTATCTAGCATGTTTTGCGACACAATTCAAAAGCATTCAGACCAGGATTCAGGCATTGTACTTTAGGCTTGTAGTAAGATATTGATCTGGAAAGTGAAAGATGGATTAGAAGGGATTAGCACATATACAATAGCAATGGTCTGTGAGCTGATGACAGCATGCTTTTCAAGTTCGGTAAATGCTGGCAGTAATGTCAGCATCCTTGTTCCAGAAATGACCACAAACTGCCACCTCCCCCCTGGAACTCTTCCTGTTTTTACTCTTTTTACAGAATGTAAACATCCAAATTGTTTTTCAAACTCGTGGAAGTGATTTCAGTAAGGGTCCATGCCATTATGTCCCTTTAAATACGATGTCGAATGGAAGTTGTCCTACTGAACTGTGCAAGGGAATTGAAACGTTATTTGCTCAATTGAGATTTTGTTTGAATGCTGCCACTTTCTGAAATATTATTGTTTTGTATTTACCCTTGAATTCAAACTCCCCTTTTCAGATTAAAAAGCGTTATCCCTACTGTAACAACTGTTTTCTATCTATAGAGAAAATGAAATCTTTCTATACATTGTGCAACCCTCTGACAATTTCACAAAAGATTTGGTATGTTAAGCCGAACGTCATTGAGGTCCTACAGGGGTTAAAAATTTCACATTTCTCAAATCAAGTTAAGGTTTGTACCAAATTATAATGAATCGACCATTATTTCAATGAAGGGTAACAAGTGTAATGATTGATTTCTACCCAACTCTAACAGAAGTCGACTGCAGATCCATCGGAACACGTTTTTCAATTGGAAAAGAATTGCGCCATGTGAATGATGTTACAACGAGATTGGGCTTTATTCCTCATTGAATACATGGTTCCGACGGCGGATCTGCACTCGACCGGTGTCTCGTACAACAGAAATGGGCTTGGGCTTTTGTGTAGCCCCTCTGTTCATCTTTCAAAATACCTTCACATAAATGAGAGCTAGGCCAAACAGCAATGGAATCTATAGTAGATTTCAAAATGAGTGAGCGATTATTAAAAGTTTTAGGTCTGTCCATTCTCCGTGAGAGGTATGAGGATTTATTTTAAGAAAGTAGGTAGGAAAGGTGATGGTACGCATATCAACGTACTGGAGCTATGTCTGTATGAAGATTTCCTATACTTCAAAGATTAAACCAGGTGTTTCAATTTATGTATCAGTATTAAAACAGCAGTTATTTAATTAAAGTTATAAACATTGTTATTTGAACACAAGTTACCTTTGACACTGCAAAAAATGCAATTATCCAACCAAGTAGCCAACTCTTTTAAAAAGAGTTTTAAAACTCTTTTTATTTTTTAACTCTATTTAAAAATGCTGTATGAAGTAATCATTTTAAATTGTTCGGAGCATTTTGTATGATCATTTCCTTTGATCCCTTGTGAGATTGCCAGAGGGTTGGACGAAGCAGAAAGTTACATAGTTTATTTGTTGTTATATACCGATAACAAAACAAAAAGTTTTAACTCATTACAAAAGAGGTAACACGTTTGACTCTTTTGGTCTCCTGGGTAAAGATGGACCACCAATTTGTAATGTTTATGAGTGTTATTTCAAATAAATGTAATAAATGACATACATTTCACGTGTAAAATTGTTTTTCATTTAAATGTCATATGCTCACAATACATCCCAGGTCATATTTCTGTCACATTTTCACTAGTCACCTGCTAATGTTTTTGTTTTTATAATGCATAAACTAAATTGTTTAAAATAAGCTTTTTAACTTAAAAACAAAAATGGCGGCCAAAATATAAATTTGAGTACTAAAAATAGACTGCCATATATATTGTCATCGTAAAATGCACACCAAAACTGTAATTTCCCCCGTTTAATTTGCATATAGGCATTTGCTTTCGACGAAGTAAAATTTCAAAGATCCAAAGGATTCAAAATGCCTGCCAATATTATAGATTCCCTTAATTTTATTCCTAAGAATATGATCGTAATGTAAATGATGTATTGCAAACATAATGTTGAGCTACAGTAAGAAAACCTAGAGGGCTTGTTATTTTCCTCAAAATGGCGGATAAAAGAATTAAAGATAATTACAGTTAGGTATCACTTTACTTTTAGGGGTTATTTTGTTTTTTAAATGATGTATATTACAAGGATTAAAAAAGTTGATTACTAAACCATATATTTAGCTACCAATTGTCACTAAAGTAGCTGGAATTAGAATGGTTGTCACTTAGTTGTGGAAAACACATTTTACTGATATTAGTTAAAATATATATTTTGACTATCATTTTGATTTCTTTATGGTTGCCATTTGTGAGGCACAATATGTTTCTGGTATATAATTTAATAATACATCAATTACGATTACGAATGCATTTAGAGAATAGACTTATGGTAAGCGTTGTTGATATTTTGGTCAATTTGAATTCTCTGAGTTACTTTAATAAAAAAATACATCGCGGTCCCCGGACCGCGAGTGTCATCTGCTATCACACGAGGTCACAAAGGTCACATTAGGTCACCAGGGTCACCAACATGTCACTCCACCCCATCCCCTCCTTTCCACCAAGTTACATCATCGTAGCCCTTACGGAACTCATACGGCATTCAATATATTAAAGGTCCCAGGAAATGAGATGATAAACCTAGTCCAAATCTTTACGGGGCATTCCATTCCAATAAACAGGGCCACAAAATAGAATACACTACCATTTGCATTTCTTGGGACCTTTAAGGGTTAACATTTTGATCACACACACACACACACACACACACACACACACACACAGACATACGACCAGAGTAATCCCTATGTGCCTTCTGCAATTCTTGCAGATGACACAAAAATGACATTTTTTTATGTAAATTTTGTACATTAAAATGAGTAATTTCTGAGTTTTTATGCATTTTATGACGGTTTACATTGTTCGCCGATTGATAAAAAATTGTATTTTTGCCGCCATTTTGTTTTAAAAAAACAATGGTGGCCCAAAAGCTTATTTTAAACAAATGCAACCTAAAAATATTGAATATGTGGCAGGAAACCAGTTTAGTTATGATCTATTATAACTTAACAGTCTTGCCTGGTACAGCCTTGTCAAAACTAAACTAGTTTCTTTCCACGCCTATTCACGAGTATTGAACATCCCATTGATCACGTAACTAACAGTTTCAAAAGCGGTAAATCAAAGATAGATCAATTGGAGATGGTATACTTCCGGTGCGTGGCGATCCCGGTACAACTTGAATGGCGTCGTGAAGAACCACTTGCAAGCTTGTGCTGGGAATTATAGAAATGCTGGTATGGTTTACAGTTGCATCTTTGCTTTAACCTTTGTTCCAAATTCCGAGTTATTCGCTACACTGGTCATGCTGGTAGTCTGCTCTGATCTGGCTCAATGCACTTTCCGATACTCACACCCTGAACCGGAAGTATACCATTTACTCGACTGCTCATTCGATGTCTGAACTCCGAAAGGCTTTTTCTTTCTGACCATCACTTGGCTAAAAATCATCCAATCAATACTTGAGTACTATGTGCCTATTTGGAGATATCATTATTTTTTAGCACCATTGAACGATATTAATCACGGCCATGGAATACGCTGTCACAAATGCATTCAGGGCTTTTTTCTATGAATTCTTGCGTTTCATATCCATACAATTCAAGCTAATTCACGAAATGGCTTATTACTTTGCGAAACGAAACGGGTTTACTGAACCCATTGGTTTTCGTCCACTTTGTAAACTTGATGCAGAAAGAAAAATGCGTGTAAACCAATGCGTGCACTGAGCCCGTTTCGGTTGGTTTCGTTTGGCAAAATATAATAAGCCAGTACAATCAACAAATTATTGCATATTAACATTTCAGTTCATTTCAACAGACCTATTGCCCCTTGCTACCATTTCTACTGTCCATTGGGTATTGGTATTAAAACAGGGTGAACTCGTCGAAATTTACACACAAAAACACAAAACTATTAAATAACGTTCTCAGCACAACATAAAACAAAGAGCAAGAACAAATCGATACATTGCAAAACAAAAGCAAAGTAAAGAACCACCGCATACAACACTTCACAGTAAAAGCTAACTCTCTCTTTTAAAGTGCCCTTGAATAGCATGAACACTCTCACTTAATAAATACGATTTGGTTTATCAAAAGATTTTATGATATGGATATGGGTAGAAATGGTATGTACGAGCATGTATCGCATGTGAGTAAAGTACAATATTTTCAATTAATCCCTGACGTGTATAAACAAGCATATGTTGTTGCTAGGCAAATGGGGGGAAACAATTTTGATTTTGTTTTTCAAAAAATTGAAAAAAAAAACACACACACACACCATGCGTTTGGAAGCAACACCAGGCCAAGATTATTATCTGTTTGTGCATACGATGAGTCAGATTTCTATGTGAGGCAAGCAAAATTGTGTCGTCGGCATAAGTAATGAATAAAAAAATGAAAAACTTACTAGAAAGCATGATAAAATATATAAATATAAAATGAACAACAAAAGACCCAAAAACCGAGCCTTGCGGGACTCCGCAATCAGTGTTTAGGCGAGTAGGATATTGACCATTATAGACTACAAACTGGGATCGATTTGTAAGGTAATGACTGAGCACTCGATGTATTCCTACGAATATTGTAATGAGTTAGCTTGGATAATGGAATGATGTAATTGATCGTGTCGAAAGACTTCGAGAGGTCCAGGAAGATCACTAAACTGTCTATCAGAATGTTGGTAGATGACACACCCTTATTACAAGTTCCACATGTAATTCTATGCTTACATATGGTTGTAATCTGAATTTTATACAATAACACTCATTTAATATGATTTTTATAAAAACGATTGGTTCATGAATTTGGAATGTGCAAAACACATTTACAAAGGCAATAATAATTCACTCAATGTTAAGATTTTACAATCTTACTTAAAAGTTCACTTATGTCCAGAATTAAAGCGTTGCAGTTCAACGATGATATATCCTTTTATATACCTCATATATAGATCCCTGTCATCTGATTGGTTAAAAGTGGAGGCATTAATTCAACTAGCTTCAAGAATTGAACCAACATTGAACTATGCCCTGGGCAGAGCGGGCATAGTTCATAAACTATGCCCGGGACACCTCTTCCCAGCGTAAAAGACTGCCGTACGAACTATTCATCCGTATTATGAGTGTACATATTGAAGCTGGTGTAAGAGATGAATATAAGCAGACCATCGCATTTTGTTTACGAGCAAGGAAATGGCTGAATCACAGCATCAGTATTCATGCTTTGAGCTTGTAGATGAAGATCTGAAAGGAATCAGAGATGCAGCTCATATGGCTAATACCAAACGGCAGGTAAAATACACCGTGAAGATATTCGAGGATTATAATTTGAAAAAAAAAAAAAAAAAAAAGAGGGACTTAATTTATCCTTGTCGTCTTGAACTGCTGGACAAGATTACCTTCAGGACTGAGAAGATTCCCTTGGAGTATAATACCTGAGGAGTTTTGTATGAACTTGTGCGCTGTCATTTTGGAGTCTTCGCTGTGAGGACATATCATCGTTGAACTGCAACGCTTTCAACACAGGACACTAGTAAACCATAAGTAATCTTAACTAATTGTGTATAGGTAATTTTGTTTTGGACATACCAAATTCTTGAACCAAATCAAGTAAAGATCATTAAAACTGTTTATTATATATAATTTAGATCATTTGTGCACAAGGCTCATTTATTTGTGTTTGAAAGGTATTTCTGACCTTAGACGTCTACGAGACGTCATAACAATACCTCATATATAGATCCCTGTCATCTGATTGGTTAAAAGTGGAGGCATTAATTCAACTAGCTTCAAGAATTGAACCAACATTGAACTATGCCCTGGGCAGAGCGGGCATAGTTCATAAACTATGCCCGGGACACCTCTTCCCAGCGTAAAAGACTGCCGTACGAACTATTCATCCGTATTATGAGTGTACATATTGAAGCTGGTGTAAGAGATGAATATAAGCAGACCATCGCATTTTGTTTACGAGCAAGGAAATGGCTGAATCACAGCATCAGTATTCATGCTTTGAGCTTGTAGATGAAGATCTGAAAGGAATCAGAGATGCAGCTCATATGGCTAATACCAAACGGCAGGTAAAATACACCGTGAAGATATTCGAGGATTATAATTTGACACCGATGACGGCCATCTGCAGGCCGTGTAAAAGTTGCCGAATTCGGAGCTAATGAAAAGCAAGGATAATTGTACGCATCTTGCCGACAAAAAATGGTAAGAAGTCGATTACGGCGATCCGTTTTGGACTCCAACATCACTTCCTCAACACAAGAAAGGTTGATTGCTAATTCTCCATAAGTTTTGGACCCTAAGTTACACAAAATTGTTAAACCATGCATGCACGCCATGGCTACACATGATATAGGCCTGTGTTAGCATCCTGGCTTAGAATGTTCTTTTAACCAATCAGATGACAAAAAATTTATATATTCGGTATATAAAACAAATATTGACTGCTTTTTATTCGGAGCATGGTTGAAACTATAGGCCCTCGGTGAGGGCCTATAGTTTCAACCATGCCCCTCATAGCAGTCAATATTTGTTTAATGCTACAAAATGACAGCATGCAAAGTCATATAAATCCACAATCGTATAGAATCCATGGGAATCTTCTTCAGTTCCTTTTTCGGAGCAGTCTTGAATATAACTTTGTCCCAGCAGTTCAAGACGACGGGAGAGATGACAGCAGACAAAATATCTTAATTTTAAGATCCTGTGGTATCTATATTATATATGGTGTACTGCGCTGATCTACCACAGTGGAGATCCACAAATAACTACTGGCCAAGTTTTTAACTTGCCAACTCTTTATGTAGTATTTCACAACTAATATTTCTCAATACCTAAAATAGAAATTACAACATCATCATGCATAAACATAGCCTAACACTGTCCAATTGGACCTCACATAAATGACATCATCTGCATTGCATCATCTTACATAAATGACATCATGGGAAACTACCTATTTTGCAATCTGTTTTGCAACATACAGCAGATGGAAAAACCAAAGCTAATTATAGTACTTAGCTCAATCTCTGACTTGTTGTAAACAATATCTTGCCTGATCTCAATATAGCACTATGGGAATTCCATTTCCCTTCTATAACAAAAAAAATCACTTTTCCCGTGAGAAATCTTTTCTCAAGTAAAATAGAGAAATAAAAAAATATTTTAATCACAAAATGAGGATGCTATAACATGGTAACAGGTGAGTTTCAAATATCTCAACTACTAGATGAAAAATCAGATTATATCAAAATAATTCATTAAACAGTAATAATTTGCTGTGTTACAAATGGAAATGGACAACTGAATGAAACACATGTTATATTTTTGCCCACATAATCAAATCGGTTTGTGCATTCAAAGTTGATGGACAAAAAATGTTTCACACATTGAAATAAACTATATAAATATCGTGTCATAATTTATGTTCTTTTCAAGTAACCATGACCCGTAACTTATTGCTGAAGCTCATTTCTATTCAATTCACCACGTTTTTAGAAGAAACCAAAAGTAAAGGGTATCCAGCGACCTATATGCAAGATATGCAATGTGGTACCGTGCATTGCTGAGATTACTATGGAAACCACTGTTTTTTTTAAATAATCATCATCCATGATCAGCACCATTTTAGCTGTATTTCATATAGGTCGGTGAATACCAATGGTGTTCGATTTCTTCTAAAAAAACGGTAAATTGAATAGAAATGGGTTTTACACAGCAAGTTTTAGGGTTATGATCCTGCACAAACATGTTAGGTCATAGCCTATTAAACAACTTTTCTTTCATGAGTTTTGTTCATCTTCGTTTCCATTTCGAATAAATGATGAAATATGCGGTCAAAGTTAATTGAAGTGACAGTAGAAGCCCAAGGTTTATTTTTTCGAGAACGAGGATAGGTATTTTGTTCCAAAAATAGCTCGATCGAAATCGGGGTAGTGATAACACCTGAAATATTTTCATCTGCATGGGCAGTAACAATGGCTCTTCACATAGATAAAAGGAATCTGCAGTGCTTTGTCCGCTGCATAGCTGGCGGCTTAATGAATATTAACATCGCTATTTGCTGGAGTCAATGTAGTGTGATGTACATCCACTAGTCACTAATATTCAGGGACGAAATTGCGATGACATTTTATTAATTGTGAAGAAAATGTGCAACATTTAGACTTGACACACCCCTCAGTATTGAAAGGGATAATATATACTGTTTATCTATGCAGAAACCAGTTAGTTCCCCGATATGCGTAACCAAAGTCCTTATTCGAGCATCTTTTCCCTTTGAGGCGATGGCCTAAAAGGTCAAGACAAATTCTAAAGCAACAAACAACGGTAAAGGCAAAAGGCATGTTAAAAAAGGTTACGGACAGGGTCCTTGAGCAAAAGCAGAATAAAAAAAGTAAACGCAAGACGCAAGATCAAAGCTAAGGCAAGAGAAAATAAAACCCAAGACGGAGGAAAAAATAAAGGTAAATAAATAAGTAAAAATAAATCATAAGCAAAAACAAAAAGCAATGGTGAACGCAAGAGCAAGGTGAAAAGAAAAGGCGAGGCGAAGGGAAAAGCACAAGCTGAAGCGTGTAAAAGCAGAAGGCAAAACATCAAAATGTTGAAACAAAGAACAAAGAAAGGCAACGCATACACAAAGCAAAGTTAAAAAGGCCATGGCAAAAGTTAAGTCAAGACAAATCTAAGAAACGACAAAGGTAAATAAGATATTTGCCTCTGGTGCAAATTGCAGATTGACAAACGGCCATGTGTCAGTTTGAAATCCGACATCATTCAAGAGTCCCTGTTAAAGGGGTACTACCCGATCCTCAGGTTCAAATTCATCACTCGCACCATGAAACCCGATGTTTTGGTATCATTGGTGCATTTTCTCACTTCATATACAAAATATTTTGGCTGCACTCTTTCCCATTACGATGCTACAGGCATAAATATGAGTTGTCTACGGTTATGGAAAAAATGTGTATAGTAGTCTATGGGTTGTTGTAACACACACACACAATAACCGCTCACGTTAAAATGGTATATAGAGCTCAATTGAAATTTTGGAATTAAAGGTCCCAGGAAATGCAAATTGACTTGATGTGGTTTGTGTCAAGTCTACAAGGAGGGACTAGAAAGCATTCAATATTTGTGTTGGTGATGACATCATTAGTGAAACCATTGATTTTTCAGAGAGTAATAGAAAATTCCAGGTGACTGGTGTGAAATCTATTCATGACACTGACTGAAAATCAATAGTTTCACTAATGGTGTCACTGGTAGTGTATTCTTTTTTCTGGCCCTGTTTATTGGAATGGAATGTCCCGTAAAGATTTGTAGTAGGTTTATCATCTCATTTCCTGGGACCTTTAAAGTACGTTGACGATGGCCTTTTTTATGAAACATAGTGCAGTTGTCAGCGAGAGCACTCGATTGCAGCTGTTGCTGCTGCAGCTGTTAATGTCATTGATAAAAGCGAAATAAAAGCGAAAAAGACACGACAAAATCAAAACAAAGAAAGACAAAGACAAAAGTAAATGTTATCCAAGGATTTTAGCGGTAAAGATTGGCCGGTTGTCACATGCAGCCAACACATTCACTTTTGTGGGCAGACCAGCCGATTTAAAACAAACTCAAGAGTCAAGGCAGCCATTAAAACCGAATGCATACGCTAAGGAAAGGGCAAAGGTAGCTTTAGCAAATTAAAGCTAAAAGCAAAAGAAAAGGAAATGGAAAAAATGGAAGAAATGGAAGACAAGCAAATCACAGGAAGAAAAGAAAAATGAGAAGAACGATCAAATGGAATGGAAATTATGATAAAGGGCTAAAGAAGCAAATCATAATTATCAACGTGATGGAGAAGAAATGCGTTTGTTTTATCCATTATAATGTTTCCTTATTATGTCTTTTTAGGGTTTGGCGACATGGCACTCTCCAACGTGATAGGAAGCAACATATTTGATGTACTCATATGCCTTGGTGTACTTTGGTTCCTGAAAGGTGCCTTTACTGAGCCAGTTACCATAGGAACCGATGGACTGACATTTACCTCTATATCATTGTTGTTAACTGTTGCGGTTGTTATCATTGCAATTCACATCAATGGGTGGAAACTGGACATCAAATTAGGAGTTTTTTGTTTTTACTGTGTATCTAGTTTTTGTAGCTTTAGCAATTTTAAGAGAACTTGGAGTCATCGGAGGTATTACACCTCCCACGTACTGTCCTGGGCCATTGTAGATGCTGGTCAAATGAACCCAAAACAAACGAAAATTCTTTTAAAAGGAATGAGGTGGCACAAGCTCGGGCACAAGTTTAAGTCCTGTTTTGGGGTAATGTTATTATTGTTGTAGTAGATATATTGCTTATACGTATTCAAATATGTGTGGAAACCGCTGTATACATACATATATTTACGCACGTGTCGATATAATCATGATAATGTACATGTAATAATAATATTATTTGAATTATTTGCAAATTACAGAAGTAGGTAAGCTAATATACAAATAATACATTCAAAAATTACAATGCAAAGGCAAAGTAATTCTGGATAAGAGAATGGGTTGCAAAAACCGGATCCCAAGATTTTGAAACAAAGAGAAACAAAGAGAACAAGATCGAAATTGATTTAGAGGACCAAATGAACAGGTAATGCAAATATATGCACAGAAAGAAAAATCAAGCAATAATAAACTCATTGAGAATAAACTAAAGTGACTGAATTATCATGTCTGTATATAAAATGGTTTACCAAAATGAACATGCTGACTACATTTACCAAAACACACCAAAACATTTCAAACAACATCAATTAAGCAAATACAGCCTGCTTTGAAGTTATAGAGGCTATTGACAACATGCAAATCAGATGGGATTTTCTTCCAAAGACGAGCAAGTCTTTGAATTTTGAAAGCATCCTCAAGACTAACTCGATTCAAATCAAGAAGTCCGCTCAAGTAAGGTGGACGAGCATCCGCCTTGGGTGATTGCTTAAAGAATAAAGTTTGTGTAATTTTCGCTGCACTTTATCTATCTGTAGAGGAAATGTGTACATATATGTTATATAGCATACAATTATCATTAAACGTTATTATTTCCTTGAATGTTTGCTTTGGTTGTTACAGGGATAAACAGGCTATCAAGAGATTTTTTATTTGGTGTCTTTCGAACTTTGGTTTCAGAAACTATGTCAAGTATCGTCAACAAATGAAATTACCATTGTTCAATCAATAAGAGTCAGTTATTGAAATTCAGTCCATATCAATGTCTCAGTTCATGAACATAATGAAATTGCTCAGAGATTTTTTTTTGTTTTACATCTCTAAGGTATTTTTATTTCACGAATACACTATACTCAGCGTCCATAAATTGCGAGAACTGAAGCTGTTTTTTTCTGTAAATAAATTGGAATTAAAAACTTAATATTAAATTGCACTTGTTTTTCAAGCTGAATACGAAACTTTCTATGGTTTCAATTTGACTCCCTTGACTCCCAAGTTTCGTTGTAGGTTAAAACTACAAGAACTTTAAACGAGACTGGTCTTACACCAGCCATCTTGAGTTTCTTTTTTTTTTTTTTTTTTTTTTTTTATCTTCCATCTACAGAGACTCACAACATCAACATGGTCATATGCAATATACCAATACAAGTTAGCAATGAATACATATACTACATTGTAGAAAAGTGTGCTGTTTTACCAGCATAGCATTGTCTATACCTCATTATAGTGAACCGAGTATGCAGTAACATTTTTATATGCATTCCTACATGGCAGGAAAACTAGCTCATTTCACAGCATTGACATGCTTCCTAAAAGATCAACCACAAAACACAGGGCTCAGCACAGGTGCGAAAAAAATACCATCTGGAATAAAAGGCACAAAAAGCGTTTTAATAACAATTAATAAATATCAGGGGTATACAGGCTACGCACTGTATAAGGATCTAAGGTTGACACTTCAAAAGATTACCCATAAAAATCCAAAAATAAGCATGTAATGGTGGAAATGAGCTTAGTGAACCGGATTATAAAAGCCAGGGGACAGGCACCCAATTCCTATCTTGGTAGTAATATTAATGTGCGGTGTGGTAGCTTGAGAGTTAAGTTCGTACTAAAATCAAGGCATAGATGGGACTGAGAAATTAACAGCATGGAACCAGAAACTAAGTTCTGGGTCAGCATATTGAGGCCAAAAGCATTAAGGACTGACAACATATCAGCCATAGAACAATAATTTGAAGCCACATGACCCAGACGTCCCAGACGGTCAGACCTAATCGCATCTGAACAGAGTAGAGGATGCCAAAATACTACCAAAGAGTAATGAGCTGGGAATCCCGACTGACATTAACACCGTCATTCTAGGAGTGCTCCCACCTACCGGTCTTAATCTTGACTTTCTAATCTGGGACATCGAACATTTTTCACTCAGCATTTTCTCTTCTAATCTCAGGGATATTAATTTTATAATCCTCCAATTATTCTCCCACCTTCCTATTGTTTAACAATAAATTTCACTCAGCAATTTCTTTTGTAATCTCAGGGATATTAATTTTATAATCCTCCAATTACCCTGCAATAATTTGGTGTTAAATATTTTTTTTTACCAAAAGCACTGCTGAAACCATGTTACTCTATCGATGCATCTTTGTGTGGCTCAAAATGGCCAAACAGGATTTTTAAGTCTCTCAGCAAAATAGGCATAACTTCTTCCTCCAAAGTCCAAATGGCACAAAGTAAACGTTTTTGGAAAGCCTGTTTATCCTTCTTCACTACCAAAGCAAGCATTTGAGCAGAAATAATTCTTAATTTTAATTATTTTGCATATGCATATACCTATTAGGTTATGTGCACATGTATATAAACGGAGACATATGTGATACGATTTAGCAAAATGAGTCATTTGAAGAGCAAAATCAAAATGCACTTTTCATTTGAACTTTATGTGCCATCTATGGTCTTCAATTTTGCTCACAATCCCATCTCAATTGGACTCGCGGTACATGGTAATTTTAATGTTACTCAAAAGTATGAGATACAAAGGGGAACATTAATTAACAGTGGCTGGTATTCTCAAACGGAGTCTAACTTTAGACCAAGGTTTAAATCAAGGTTAGTCCTACATGAATGGACCTTTTTTCCCTTTCAGCATACTATGAAAGTTTAAAATAACGGGTGAGAAAATTCCCTATGGAAGGACCGGTGTGAAAGTAATCATAGTCCGGCAGGTATCATAGTCCGGGTTCCATAGACGACAACGGAATAAAGCGTGAAACTAATGTTGCGTGCATGAAGAGTCAACTGAATCGATTGCCCTATTGTTCACCATTGTTCCCGGACTGTGAGCCCGGAGGACTATATCTCCTGCCACACCGGCAATGTGGAATTTCTCACCCGTTACGGCACACCTTCAGGGTATGTTGAAAGGAAAAAAGCTCCACTCATGTAGGACTTACCCTGGTTTAAACCTGGGTCTAAATACTCCCTAGACACTCTACCGATTTTGTACAGCGAACGATGTAACCCTGCTATGTCATGGGAATAGCGCCAACATGCGTGCAGTAGGTAAACTCAAAGCAGACGGCGGTGTCTGACGCTGCAAGCTCTACACACACTCTTGGGAAAAGGTGCCCCTCCCTTTATTGCTTATTCCCTAGTAATAGTGTTACAACAAAATACTACTGAACGATACACAATGTAACAACGATTCAACTTGGCAACAGGGTTGCTTGAAATCGGCAGCGACAGTTCTGCTAACACATTGAAAGAGTGACTAAAATTATGCAAATCTAAATGCCATTAAAACCTAGGGTTGTCCACCACAAAACAAAACTGCCATCTCTATAGAACATATTTCTTCATCAAAATGGTGAAATAATATTGTGAGGACACTCTCTAGAATCCATTTTGAATTTGAAGTATGACTTAATATTACAAGTGCCATACAATTGTTCACTGGATCCTATAGTATATTTGTTAACTCCATAGTTTGATAACATAGGGTTGAATAGATAATTATCATTTATGGCGACGCCATCTTGGATTTCTCAAAACGCCCAGGTGGCACCCGGCAGGTTCGTATTCTACACACCCTAATCTATCATTTTCAGCAAATAAATTGTGTATATACTCAACTGTACGGTCACATGGAACGTTCTCTCTGACTAGTAGTGTATACGTGTATAAAGTTAAAAATGGCGCATAGGGCTGCGCCTGTCTCTGTTTCCGTAACCCTGGGGCACACGTCTGTTGAATGCAGTGAAAACTACAGTTGGCGGGGGGGGGGGGGGGGGGGGGGGGGGGGGGCTAGTCCACCGGTAACTCCGCATGTTCAACTTCCCTACTCAATTCTTTAAATGCCGAGCGCCAGTCAAGAAGGCAGTAGCTTGATTTGTTCACTCTTTAGTATGACCCGACCGGGATTCGAACCCACGGCCTTCCGACTGTGGGGCGCATGCTCCAACCATTAGGCCAAAACGTCGGCTAAAAGGGCCTCGGTGAACATGTATTCTTTTGATCGGAAATCATTTCAATATGTGAAATAACAAATTATAACAGCAGATTGATTTGAAATTGGGGCACTTTTCAAAAATGTGCTGTTATTGCTTTAATTGCGCTTACTCGAATAATCTTAATACCTGAAATTGAGTGACAATATTGTTTGAAATTGAATTTCTTACAAATTATATAAAGTCAAACTTTTGAAATACTTGGTTCTATCATTTTAATGGATAGATTATGCAATTGGCTGTGAAGCCTATGTTTTTTTTAAATAAAATGGATGATAGTGGCTTTACTGTTTCTAGTATTTTCCGAGTATTTTCATCCAACTTTATTTTTAAAGGTGTAACAAGAGATTTCACATAACTGGTGTCCCTAAAAAAATTGAAAATTCTGATTTTTGCACTAATGTAAAGCTTTCTGTCAAAACTATCAACATGTGAAATGATTAATATAAGCTGAGAATTATTTCTTTGGTACAAAAATTATGCAATTTACTATAGGAGCAAATACTGAATTCAGCCTATGTTTTATATGGAAATTAAGCAAATCAAATCTCCTTTTCTTTTAATTTTCAAGGCATTTCTGAGGCCAAGTACAAGGTAAGAAATCTAGTGGGGGTCTTGTCTAGAAACATATCGTCGGCCGCGTCACATAGTGACGTATTCGACATTTTGGACTTTTTGGAGAAATTTGGCATGTACGTTTGTTTTGTACTATTCTACATTTTCACCAAATTTTCAACCTCAAAGTGGCTTAATTAGTAAAATATTAATTTACTAATTATGACGTATTTACAAAATGTTGTCCGCATCACATAACGACGTATTTGTCGAAAATCTATACTGCGCAGGCCCATAGCATCGTATCTGCATTTTGAAGTATTCGCCGCGTCACATAGTGACGTATTTGTGGGACGTATATTGCAGTTCAAGGTAGAATTGGTATTTTGTCGGTTTCACATAGTGACGTATTTGCGCAAACGCGTCACATAACGACGTACTTGCACGTCGTATTTGTTATTTACACGTTGAAATTCCTACTTTGTCGTTTTCACATAGTGACGTATTTTATTTAACATCATCTTTTCGCACATCTAAATAACTTGGAAGCTGATTAGTTAAATATATTTGAAATTTAACTTATTTCGGCCATTTTCTACTAGGTTTTAATTGAAATTTATGTTTTAGTTAACAATTAGGGGCAAATTAAAATCGCAAAATCTTTAAAGCCGTTTTTCTCGAAATGCGTATTTTGCAAATACGTCAGTATGTGACGCGGCGGACGATATGACACGAAATATGGATGCCCCAAAATGGTTGCACCTTTAAGCTCTAGGGCTCTAGGGGCCGGGCATGCAAGCAGTACAAACTTCAAGGTTCCTTGCACTTTTTAATTTTAGAACTAATATTTTAAGAAAATATGAAGACTAACAGAAATAAACCGTGAACCGGACTGCGGCTTGTTGGAAATACTTACTGGAGGTCATATTTGAGAGTCATTATATTGAGGAAGGACGAAATAACGAGAAATTGTCATTTTGAAAAAAAAACACAGGGAAGAGTTCATTGGTATAACACCAGCGCTGTCATCTTCGGAGCCTAGTTTTATCCGTTTTAAGATAAGCAGTCCTGGTATATCTCCCTCTGTGAAGGTGACTTAGTAGGGAAAATTCACCTTATGCAGTATCTCTTTGTATAGATTAGGGTGTTCTGAGGTCTCTGGGCTTTGGACCAGACCTTGGAGGGTTAAACCTGGTTTTTGTGAGCGCTCAACTATTCCACTTCCCTCAGAGCGTATTGCTGGAGTTGCTTGAAGTTCCATCTGTCTGAATGTCTTTTAAGCTTCTGCTGAGCCAGAGTACACTTCTGAGTGCAATTTTTTTGCAAGCCGAACCATCAACAGGAAATGCTCAAAAGTATTCCGACAGCTAAAACACTACTTGAATTTCCACGGGGTCGATCAATATCTTTAGCGGATGGCGTTGCTGTATTTATACAATAATATGCTAAAGTCATAAAAAGACTTGTCTGCATTATCTTCCCTCTACATTAACAAGTGGTGATCAAAATTATGTGTATTTCTCTGGCTGCTGCAGTAATTTTAACTAATGACTGTAAAAATAACGATCATAATTATGTTGGCGTGAGCGCTTATATTGAAATGAATGAAAATCATCTGTATGGTATTCGTCTCTTTGCTTAAGTACTATTTTAAGCCAAAGTTGTCAATGACGCATCTCAAATTAGAAATAGCAGACATATATCAAGTACTAGACATTATTTTTTTGAAATTAATAACAGTGCGATTATTGTAATTATCATTACAATCGATTGGTATGATATAGATCTTGGAACTTTAACTGATTTTGTGGTAGTGGAACATCAAGTATATCTCAAACGCCATCAACGACTGAGAATGTCAACCATCATTGAAAGTATACCATAATCATTAAAGGGGCATTTCGTGATCCACTGCCTCGTTCCCCGACGTACATCAAAAGAGTTGAGATTTTTATATCATCTGAACCGTTAGTCTTTTGTATTTTCTGTCCGTAAACAGATAGAAATTACAACACAGTGGCCTATGGGACCGTGGGAAACAAGCAATTGCTCATAACATAAAACCGCAAGATGGGAACCAACTCAAATTTTCTGAATAACCTTTTCTCAAGGATATCTAGTGAACAATGAATAAGGTAAAGGTAAAGGGGGCGGAACTGTGTACACAGGAACGGAGTGCCCATCTCTCTTTCGAAGCGATTGGGACAGACTCCACCATATAATGTTGCTGTAGTGGGATCGCCACACCTCATCTACAGCGAGTCTGTTACCTTCCCAGCATTGAATAATGCCGGTACCCATTTATACACCTGGGTAGAGAGGAGTAATTGAGGTAAATCGCCTTACTCAAGGACGAAACACATTGACCTCAGCGGGGCTCGAACCCACAAACTTTGGCGTGCGGGCCGAACGCTGATCCTCTGGACCACATGTGCCCTCGATAACAATGAATAAAGGTGCTAGAATCACGAAACACCTTTAAATAATAGCCCCATGACAGAGTTCTGGCGCTCAAAGGACACTCGAACTCCGTCACAAGACAGAGGGGTCATTAAACCTTTGATAAGGTCTCATTCGGGGGTCTGATGGAATGCCGAGCACTGGTTCGGGTCGCAACTCACTCCCGGAGCTAGTGTTAACTACAATTAACTACAATTTCGTCATTGATAAATTTGTCATGCAATTTTAAAAGTAAAATTTTATAAGTCATGAAATATCTGTGATGATAATTCTTAATTGAACATTATGAAAACATTTAAGCTTTATTTTTATGAATGATCAAAAAATTCAATTGGATGACATATTTTTAATTTTGTCAATAAGACCCTTTTTCATGACAAATTAATGTTTTCAGTGTATTTTCCTTTTAACGTTAAAATGATAAACGATATGTATCCCAAATGTTACTGAATAATTCTATAAAACCGCATTTAATTATTTGCTCGACGTATATGAAAGATAAAGAGTCAAAAGAAGACCATTCGTGAATATAATGGTCGTCTGGAGGTATGTTTCCAGACGACCATTATATTCTCGAATTGTCTGTTTCGCGTCCTTTATCTAATGCTTATATCTTTGGTGCTATCTGTGGCGTCTAATAGTTAGCAAAATTTCCTTGATTACAGCTGTTAATGCCAAGATAAACCCGACATTAAAAATATAGAAAGATACTTCGATTGGATACTTTTGGATTTTGAGGTCAACGGTCATGTTGGGGTCATTTGAGATCATTACTAATTTAGGGAACAAAAGGTAATATTTGACTATTAAATGCCTTGGGGAAACGTTACGTATGATCCATCATACAAGGGCTTGCTATTCATGTTTCTCATTGCACGTTAGGTTTTCATCAGTTGATCCTTAGTGCCATGTGGGAAACGTGACTTTTAGAACTGTTGTTCTTCCGGCGGTTAGGGATATCTACCCCATTTGTTTCATAATTATACTAAATGTCATAGAGGCAGGGGAAACATGGCTTTGACAAACCAACTGATGAAACTCGTCAAATGTTATTTCAAAATCTTACTGTGCATCGTTATGTTTGTGTCTTATTTTCACATCAACCAACTAAGGCGAATTCCGATTGAAACAGAACTTCAAGGGGGTAATTCTGCAACTGGAAATCTAGATTGGATCAGGATAGAGGATGAGGC